>PNEQ01111784.1:98263-124926 GCA_003012365.1 Medauroidea extradentata
GGGGGGGGGGGGGGGAATTTCTAAAAAGTAACTACGCCCACACCACGAGTCAAGGAGGGGTGAGGGGGTTCCGGTGGCCCTCCTCTGGAAAAATGTAATTTTCAAGGTGCAGAATGGTGCTGTATAAGTCATCCCCTAATCAAAACAAACTGAATCTACAGTTTTAAAATTTGTAATATTTTACAGATAAACTATACAAAAAAGATCTGACGGGGGGCGAGTCTTCTGCCTTCCTGGATCCGCTCCTGACAATGATACGCATGTAGCCTATGAAGGTAAAACAAGTACTTACATGCTGATAACTGACTTTCAACGTTTCAGAACAATCATTTTATTGTTTCCACATTAATATCATTGTTGATAAGAGTACCATACAAATATACAACTTTTGCAAGCAATGACACGCAACACTATTGGGGTGGGGGGAAGCGAGTTATTAAAATAATAAATCTATTGCCACTACTAGCCTACTACTACTACTAGTACTTTCTTGCAACGTGGATTGACACATTCTTCTATAGAAACAAACCAATTTGTAGAACCACGACTTTATGGCGAAATGACTTTTACAACATTTGGTTTCAATGCGTTGTGCGCACATATGCAGCTCTGCTACATCGTCTGTAATTTGATGATTTGAATCACACTTGCCTTGGCGAATTACAGACGTCCGGAGTCACAATATAAATATTCTGATTGGTGCGGTCAAACGAGAAACATGTCGGAACAAAGACACGCTGCCAATAACCATGAAGCAGAGCTGCCAATGTGCACGTGAGACACAACAAACTGGGGCACAAATATTTTCGCAACAAAATCGTGGCCCTATCCAACGTAGGAAAGAAAGGAACGGACGAGAGACATAATTTGCCCACTCAGATTTATATAAGAGGAGTGCGGTCCCCCTTCCCCCACCCATGTTAGCGTGGCCCTTGCCCTCGCCTTATAGCCTGTGTCCCCCAATTTTACGTTCAAGTTTTTTTATTTATTTTTACGTATGTGTACAACAAAAAGTATATAATACGCATGCACGTAGGTAAAAATATGCCAAATCGCTATACTGCAACACAGGTTGCGTTAAGATGACACACCTAAGGTGAAAATATACGGATAGTTTTACTACGGTGGTTTGGCACATGCTATCAACCATAAGAATCTTCGATGGCCTAAATTTTGAAAATCATTATTTTTTTTGTACTAACGCAGTAGAATTGAGAATCTCACATTGAGTATGGTTCGACAAAATATATTTTTACGGTTTGTTTCAAATGTAAATAAGCTACGTTTCACATAATATTAATTTATAATGTTCTGTAAGACTGCTCAGGTCGGTAAATTTTACGGATGGCTTGAAACAAATTTCTTGCACTAACTGCAAATGTTACATATATGAATGCGAATTTTTATGAGCTTTAACACACTTTTTCAATGGCTCAAAAATGTATAAGCCATTTTATGTTAAGCTGTCAACCACACAAAGGAAATCTAGAAAGGAATAAAATTAAAAGCCTCATTTCTTTTAATCCCATTACTACGACAGACAGCCTCAACGTAAATTATGCCACAGATTCCACGATTCATGCGCGCCGCACACGGACAGGGAGAAAGGGTGCAGGAACCCATTCAGCAAAATCTCGGAGCTCACAAAGAAAGGAGGGGGGAAAAAAAGCAAAAGAAGAAAAAGTCTGTAATCTGGCGTAACTAACATATTTGAATTGCTTTTTAGTGCTGGAAAAATCCAAACCCATTTCCCGGTTAAATACAATGGAGAGGAAAAAATACATATATTGGAGCAATCCCGCAGCCCCGCCTTCATCGTCGTACCCTTTGCAACCTTGCCTCCCCCTTTCAACGGCCTGGCCGCAAACACGGGATACATTCAATCTCGCGGGCGGCACACACACACACACACACACACGTATATACGTACATGAGGCTGACGTCACGTGGAATGACAGATTGCGGGCAATATTCGGGATTTATTCATGCAATCTTTACATAGCGACCAAGAGAAGGGAGGGAAGGGCTGGCTAACTGCCTGCAGTGCAATCCAGTAAAATGTTGGCGATGACATGGCGCATGCACGATGCCTTGTGGTCCTCGCAGCTGTCTTCTGCTACAATGAGAGGAGCTGACACACTACAACGGCAACACACTGTGCGAGTACAGAGAGAGAGAGAGAGAGAGAGAGAGAGAGAGAGAGAGAGAGAGAGAGCAATTTGTCGCGGGGAATAAAGTTTACCGAATTCCAATAATCATGGGTTAAAACAATTACAAGACAGTAAAAATTTATGGGTTTGTGAACATAGCACCATTGCTTACGTTTTGTTGTTGAAACATGTAAAAATATTAAACATGCAACCCACAAAGACAAGACACTCTATCGTAAGGTAAACAACTGGTGTACTTGATAAAATAATACATTCTTTTTAAATCAAGAAGCTCCAAGTTGGGAATCCAGTCGAACTTTAACGTAACAAACAGACGTAAATGAAAAACAAACAAAAATAAAGAAACACTATATGTAACATTATAAAGATATTCGGCAAACAACAGTTGACAACGTGCAATTAATTATAATATAGCAGACGAACACAGCAGTCAGCAAGGAATGCCCAGAAATCCCGGTTTGAAAACGCAGACAGACTGCTACACTTACAGAACAAGCAGAAAACAGACACAGAATGTGAAAAAACAATTGAAAACCAACAAGGACGATAGTGGATAGCACACACATGATTATAAGACGACAACACATGTTTCAAACCTCGAAGGCTGATAGGTTTCGGGAATTGAAATCTACTCCAGTCTTCAGGCGCGAGATGCAGCTGTTCGACACCGGACTACGAAAGAAGTTGACAGAAAATTTGGGGCTTATGTAACTTGAGTGGTGTTTATTTTGCTCGGCCAATGAGCTGGTGTCATTAGATGGACTCTCGGCATTATCAAACGAAACTAAGGTTGTTCATATATTGACTACTACAGGTTAGAAAGAAAACGTGTTTTCTTATGGAAGAGTTTGGCACAGGCAAAAATTCTGCTGCTGCATTCGCTAAGAGGTGTAATAAAATAAGCAACGACAGTCAAATTAAATTTAACGTGTTTTCGTAAAGATAGAATTCATTTCATTTAAGTTCAAATGAAAAAAAAAAAAAAAACACCAATTTCGGCTTTCAAATTATCAACTTCATGTAACTTAAAATTCACAAAAGCTCTGTGATCGGTTTACACCTCTCACTGACACCAGCGCTCAAGCGGCAGAAATTGTCCCAGTGACAAACTTTTAAAACGGATATTTGCGACCTGTAGCAGAACTAACCTCAATGAATAGTAACAACTCAACAATGGTACCAAAATTAGCACGATAAACACCTAAACGGTTTTCGTCTGCTCCCGTAATACTGGCCGACCCCTTAATAAACCAAGTGAGTGAAAGATTTTGGTCAGCTCTTAACGTCTGGTCATAAACGCTGGTGAGGGGTGACCAGGTGTATGGAGCAGCGCCGGAATGAAGGAGCGGGAGATACGGGAAATCCCCGAGAGAACCCACCCACCAGCGACATTGTCCAGCACGATTCCCACATGCGAAAATACGGGGACCGACCCCGCCGAGAATCGAACCCGGATCACCTCGGTGAGAGGCGAATGGTCTGACCATTCAGCCACCGCGTGCCGTAATATTACTACCAGTCTATTATTTTCGTGCCGAACTTAGTTCTCAGCTATTCAATTAGCTTACCCAGGCGAACCACGTAACTTATCATAAACGCATTTACACGATGCAAACCTGATGCAGGTAGGCAAGAGAACGTAGGAGGTCGAGGCAAGACTTGTGTCACCAGATCGCTATCCGGCATCGTGGAGTCCTACACATCCAGTCACGTTGCGCGTACTTACTGCGGTATTCAGGGGTGTCATTTAGGTGGGGGGCAGGGGAGTGGGGCAAACGCCTCCCCTTGATTTAAAAGGAAATATAAAACAATTTTTGTTTAATTTGTTATTAAAATAATAATAACGTAACCACATACAACCAAACTTTTATTATTAAAGTTTCTAATTTATAATTGCTTAATTAATAAAAAAGATGCAACAAGGTCACTGTCGCCAAAAAAAAATCTTGCCCCCCCCCCCCCAGAAAAACCTGAAATGAAGCCCCTGGCGGTATTACTGTCGTGTGACGAGGTACAGTAGAGTGCAAACTGCAATGATACAGCTGTTGATGAAATGGTACTAGATACCTGGGCGGAAGTTAGGCTACAGTGTCGCCATCTACATGTCACACTTCCTTACTTGGTTACTCACGTATTCAAGCTTAACTGGCCCAATAAGACTTGCTATTCGTCAGTAAACAATTAACAGTGTCAAATGATAGTCAACCAATCAACAAGCCACAGTGATTTGCAAAACATTCTGGCACCAAATATTTTCGAAATATTCAATTTGGTCTAATAATTGCCAGAAGTTTCACTTCGTTATGTTTGTAATTTTTACGCGTATAAATGTTTCCCCATATTAAGGGCACTGCCTACCTCGAAACCCTTGTGTAGAAAGAATAGGGTTTTACATGTTAAAATTATTTTCAATGGAACTCGATCACCTTTTGAGATAATGCTTCCGGACAAAAAACCATTTTCTGCGCCGAAAAAAGGAGAATGTTGCTACGTAAATAAAATTGCAGAAAAGAAATTATGAGTAGACATTTTCGCGAGTTTTTTGTGTGTAAAAATGCTGTTTTGCCCACAATTTTCAGGTTATTGAATTAAAAAACTGCCTACTAGATCCATAGCAATGTACGCGGCACAGAGACGAACCAAAAAGTCAGTGGTGGGTTATATGTAACTTGAACCGTTACTGAGCCACGTGGAAAATCACTTAACCTGTAAAACCCTATGCTTGCTCCCGCCGTGGCTTCAAGTTAGGCTGCGACCTTATATGAGCAAATCTAGATCATGCTAATAAAAATATCCAACAACACATTTTTATACTTATCAAATAAACGGTAACGTTACAGGTAAGGAACCTGTATTTTCCTATATCAACTTATTTCAATGCCTAATGTGGACATTTGCAGTTCTGCTTCAAGGTCAGTAAGTGGATGATTTGACTCTCAACGTCTAGGGGATCTCCCACAAACCACAGACGCAGTACAGTAACTCTGTTGTGATTGGCACAGTCAAATGAGCCACACCTCTGCACTAAAACATTTTGCCAATAACCACGAGGCAAGCTACATATTTGCACGTAAGGTTTTGAAACAAATTGTTGCAAAATTATTTTCATAAAAAATCACTGGTCCTAGGCATTACAACCATATGGTGCAAAAATATTTCGGCGAAAATAATCAGGATCCCTAGTCACAGTATAGTGTGTGGAGGGGCGAGGTGGCTCAGCGGCCGATGTGCGGCTTGCATTAGCGATATTGTCGGCGGGGATTACCATCATTAGGGTGTCAGTGCTTGGGCTAGGGCCACTTGGCAGCTGTGGGGGGCTGTCCCCTGGGTAAACACACTCTGGCGTGGTGGGAGGGTGATTCATGTAGCAGATACACAGCGCCGATAACTGCGCTGCTTCTGGCCGCTGTAGTAGTATCGAGGCCATCATCACACTGCCGTGACCCTCCGTGCTAATTCCACTGCGCGCCACTGTCCCTCCTGTCCTTGTACAACGTGTGTGCACTGTGGGCCAGACAAGACCACGTGGCCTGCCTGCGCTAATGTTTCATGCAATCTTATGTACTCTGGGATTTTAATACACTTCCCTGGATAACATTCTGCACTGACGAGTTCTCAAATAATAACCATTCGTGCGTGTTGAACTACGTCGAAACTAGAGAATGTACAAAAGCATGCTTCGTGTTTGTATGTTGCACCAGTGGCGGCTCTTGGGTTGTTGCCAGGGAGGGCACAAGTTGCAGATAACTGTATATAGTTGTGCGCTAGTTGACTCTACATACACTGACACGCTGGTATGTAGGTGCCGCTTATTACTGACTGCTCACAACACAATAAGTAGCCAGTACATATTTCATGATCATTGATATACGGCGGCGAGTTCATCCGAGTCTACAGTTCTCGGCAACTTGAGCAATCCCTGCCAACAACCCTCGAGCCGCCACTGTGTTCCACACTTTTCAATAATACCTACATGAACAATACTCGAGGTAAGGTAAGTGGGCTTTACGTCTCGTCGACGGCGATGGCGAGGACATTAGAAACGGCGACACATAACTTGGTACGAAGACAGGATCTGGGCGAGGAGTCGGTCATGGTCCCTTGTTGAGGAACCACCGCAGAGAATTCGTCAGGAGTGATTTCGGAAACAATGTAAAACCGAAATAACGATGGCCGGAGCAGGGGATCGAACCTGGGTCCTACCGAATGCGAGTCCAACGTGCTACCGTTGCACCACTTCGCTCGGGAGCAAACCTCAAGGAATTCGTACCAATTTACGCGCAGATATAATGTGGGAACTACAGATGGTTCGTTCATAGCTAGGCATGCCATCTACAGTTAGTGGTAACAACATACCTGTGTGCGTGATTAAAGCACTACGGGCCTGACAGAGTGCAGGCAATAAGGGCGACTATTGGTAGAGGACTGCCTTCCTCAGCGCCTCTAAGCGCCACATGATGCAATGTATCCTACCACTTGTCCGAGCACTGACGTCTGTACACGCTGCACATGTAATAACGTGTACAGACATGACTGCAGTAGCCCATGTGCGTCATTCGAACAGTAACATACCAACGGAAAAAATACAAACCGACAACATAAATTGATTGACTTAAGAGGGCGTGGTACATAATTCAACGCTAAAAGTATTAATCTATAACTGTAGGTTTCTTGAAGGCAATTTGCGAAAATTAAACAATAGCAATCCTAGACAATAGTTTAAGCCAACGTTTTAAACAAAATGGTTTCCAGTGTTACGAACTTCTAAGGCACAATCTCTGACGCCAAAACCTCGTGCACTGAGCTGCGGCGCAGATCACGCGTAACGAATTAGTAATTCTGGATAAATATTTACTCATAAAGTTGGCAAATATCATTATCTGGGAATAATCATTGAGTATTTTATCCATATTGGCTTCGAATAAATGTAGAAATCAATTGATGTTTTCAGCGGTAATTTAAATACCACGCACTCTTAAATGTACCCATGTATACATAATGTGTGTTTATGTATAATGTTGACATGTCTAGGATGTAAAGTTTTTTTGTACTGGTGCAAAAAAACTCAAAAACATTTTTTTCGAAATTCTATAAAAAATTCAAGGCTCAGTCATATGATTCACAATAAATTCTATTTGAAAAAAAAACCGCATTACCCGTCAACAAAAAGTGCTTGATTTTGGCTTATTTTCATAACAAAATTGGCGATATTTTGAGTGCAACCATAAGGTTTATTTCTACTAAACAAATTAGGGGAAAAAAACCGCATTACCCGTCAACAAAAAGTGCTTGATTTTGGCTTATTTTCATAACAAAATTGGCGATATTTTGAGTGCAACCATAAGGTTTATTTCTACTAAACAAATTAGGTACAAATTATGATATATTTGTGATTGTGTGTAGGGATTCTTCTATGTAAAAATTACGTTAATTAAAAATTTTTTTTCAAAACCACTGTACAACTACCGGACGTGTCCTTAATAGCTTAAAATGCTAGCTAATTCAAGTAAATCAAATGAACCGCTCTCACTCGATACTCGTGTGTAGCATTAGCTACGACAAATATCAGACAAAACTACAGAATATTAAAACTAAACACAGATTGAAGTTTACTGATCAACTAGTTCGGAACAAACTCGGCTTTTTGCATTCAGTGCCTACATAATTATGAGTACAACTGACAATACAGTGCTAAATCGTAATTGTAATCCAATGTGTAATATTGCGCTTGTACGCGTGTGAAGTAAGCAAAATAGGAGGGAGTATCGAAGGTCTTGGAGAACAGTTGAATAATATTTTATGTAAGTATTAAACAAGGGCGGATTGCGAGGACCAGGGGAATTGGTGAGCCACGAGATAACCGGGAACGTTTCCCACTTGAACAAACCAATGAACATACACCGAGCAGATATCTCGAATAACATGTGCGCCTATTTCCTGCCACCCGCGATACACAACTGCTACGCGGGCGACATACATCACACATGAACGTAAGCTAAGTGGGCTTAAGGGGCCCGCCTCGTGGCACATGTGTTTGTGTGAGTGAGGTATGGTGCTAAGGCCCATACAACGGTGCGTCGCCTCTATGCTTAAAGCGTGCAGTCTTCGCGAAAAAACAAATTTCCTATGGGACTTTAAGTGGTGACCCTATTGTTTTATTTACGAAATCACTTTACTAAAGTCCAATGCACTACCCTTAAGTGGTTTCACATGTATTCGGCTAGTATATTTTCCGCTATAGCAGACTGAAAACCCCGTTTTGACCCATTTTGACGTGCCCTAGAAGGGGATTTCTAATACGTGTGTTGTCTTGCAAGTACTTAAGGGCAGTCGTCTGAAGTGTGTGTTCTTTTCGTAGACAAACGGCGTGAACACACGTGTATTAGTTTCGGTGTAAAACTTTTTCTTCAAATACGCTGCAGTGTGATTTTATGGCAGTTTTAAACGTCTTTTTTTTTATTTTTATATTTGTACCGTATATATATTTTTCTTATTTTATATATAAATTGTGATTAAATCTTCCTCTCAGGAAATTTTTGTATCTCCCATAGTTTTTGCGTAATGAGTCGTAAACGTCAAAATTTGCACTTTACGGTTTTATGTACGGCACTAAAACCAACTGACATACCAATCCGAAAAAAATTCACAATGTATAACAATGTTTGACACATAAAAACTATATATATATATATATATATATATATATATATATATATATATATATATATATATATATACACATACATATATATATATATAAAATTGTTGAAATTTTTTAAATTTTCTTTTAAAAATTCAGCATTTTATATTAAATACAAAAATAATAATTTTTGGTTTTATATGTATCAAACCATAGCCTACAACGTTGTTATACACTGTGAATTTTTTCGATTTGGTCAGTTTGGTTTTAGTGGCGTACATAAAACCGTAAAGTGCAAATTTTGACGTTTACGACTCATTACGTAAAAACTATTAGAGATACAAAAATTTCCTAAGAGGAATATTTAATCAAAATTTATGTCTAAAATAAAAAAAAATATGGTACAAATATAAAAATAAAAAAATACGTTGCAAACTGAAGTTAACTGCGTCCTTAAGAGTGTGTGGTAGATAAATAAACGCTGAAAACATCGATTTATCTCTACGTTTTTTTCGAAGCCAATATGAATAAAACACTCAATGACAATCCTAGATAATAGTATTTGCCAACTTTATGAGTAAATATTTGTCCAGAATTACTAATTCGTTACGCGTGATCTCTTGCGCCGCAGTTAAATGCACGAGGTTCCGACGTCAGAGTTTGTGCCTCAGAAGTTCGTAACACTGGAAACAATTGTGTTTAAAACGTTGGCTAAAACTATTGACTAGGATTGCTATTGTTTAATTTTCGCAAATTGGCTTCAAGAAACCTGCAGTTATAGATAAATGTTTTTAGCGTTGAAGTATGTACCACGCCCTCTTAACCACGATGTAGAGGCTCAAAAGCGACGGAGCAGTTAGGTCGACATTGAAGCTCTGTGTGTATATGAGCAAGTCGCGACGTCAATGTAGCACTAAGAGTGCCGCTACCAGCATAAGTAATGTATAGGGCCATGAGTTGTGCCCTAGTTTGTTTGAGTGCCTTACGTGTACATCTGCAGTTATTATGGTCAGTGACTGGGTGCCTTAACACCCAGCGTGTGGAGGTTAAACCCTCAAGTCACAGACGCGATGTGTGGCAGTTGTCCATGCACTGACTGGCACAGTCAAATGAATAATGACTCTGCACAAAAACACTCCGCAAATAGCCATGATGTTGAGATGCAGGTGTGCACGTAAGACACTGAAACAAAGTGGGGCAAAAATATTTTCGCGAAAACTACCGGGCCTTAGTCATAAGTAGAGTCACAATTTCGTCGCGGAAAGTTTTTGCCCCACCTTGCGTGAACACCTGCAGTTCTGCTTCAAGGTCACTGGCAGTATGTCTTAGTTCAGACACGTGTCTCATTGGAGTACACCAATGAGGATAATGTTGTTGTGACATCTTCCGTTTCTGCTTTGCCAGTAGAACCCCAAAACGAGTGACAGATAAACACCCAATCACTGACCTTGAAACAATGCTGCAGATGTGCACATGAGGCGTTAAAACCAAATTATGGAAAAAACTTTTTTCCACCACAAATTTGTGGCTCTGGTAATAGCATATCACCAAATGTCCATTTTAGTGGGGAAATATCTTGTAGGCTTGTTTTTCGCCAAGTTATTCATTCAAATTTAACACACTTAAGAACGTCAAACCTGCAAATTAAACACTAACGCGACATTAACGTGTCTGAATTCCCGTCCCAAGGGCACTTAATACCTCGCTCTTTAGTTTTGCAGTGGTTTAGAAAATATGTTTTTTAACGAAAATTAATAGATACATCAAAAATTCATTCTTGCAGTTTTAACACTAACATATCACTGTTTCTATCTGAATTTTTTCTGTCCCATTACACTAAACGGTTTTTAGATTTCCCCCCCCCCTCCCTGAAATATCACATATTTCGTTGTGAAAATAAGCCAAAATATAGCAATATAATTTTCTACTAGCAAACGGTACATTATTAAAAAAAAAAACGCTCTGGTAAAATTGTGCATCGTGTGACTGTACAGTCTCAAATTTTTTCGAAGCATTTGGTTAAAAAAAAGTTATTTTCAATTGTTTGGCATATAATATATTTATTCATATTATGAAAGACCATGGCCTTACGAGAAGTCCTCGATTGACGAATGGACGGCGTTGCAGCGTGTCACACGTATTCTTTTTTACACGAAACCGCTTAACTTATTCATATTATGTTTACCTACGAAAATAACACACACTTGAAAATATACTTCTATGTATAAAAAATTCAGCACGCTTGTTAGAAACATGATTTCCGGTCCTCTCAAAATGGCTAAAAACGGATTTTTAGACTGCTGTAACTCCGAAAATATTACC
This sequence comes from Medauroidea extradentata, assembly GCA_003012365.1. NCBI lineage: Eukaryota > Metazoa > Arthropoda > Insecta > Phasmatodea > Phasmatidae > Medauroidea > Medauroidea extradentata. The sequence continues at coordinate 109,397 of PNEQ01111784.1, forward strand.
GGAACTCGTAAAGTGCAAAGCGAGAGACATGCGTTGGTCTTCACTTCATACTATTAAAAAATACAATATGGTCACAGCTTAAAGTCCCGTAGTAAGAATACCTCGCAGGCCAGTTTGACGCACTGCGAATAGAGGCGATATGCTTGTCGTCAAGCGTGGAACACTGGTTCTTATTGCTACGCTGTTCCCGCGCGTCAAACTGCATCTAGGACGCGACGTTAAAATGTCGTCAGTCAAAGGGACGTGTCACATGTTCTAGATAGCTTTTCTGATGCTATACTGTTCTTTCTGCAGACCGCCTCTCAGAAAATAGCTTCGCAAGGTCGTAAGCTGTCATTAGCGTTGAACTTATTTTTCACGTTCCGGCACAAAATAAATACCTAACAATGAGAAACCATAATAATAGGAAATAAAGGATAGACTCGGTATTTTATAATGTATACATTTACTCGGTGAATTATTCCGTATTTTTAACGAGATAACCTTAAAATACGTGTAGAAATGGCTCACCAACCTAACCAATATCAATGTTAGTAAAAGAAAAGTCTATTCATCGGCGTGTGTTATGTAGAATAAAAAATACGATAACATCTTAATAAATATCACAGAGTTTTCAATGTGCCCGTTTCGTTCGAATTAGTAAATTACGAATTCGTAAACCCTACATGTACAATGCTTGTGAAGAATAACCTAGCGGTATTTATTTTAATTCATTTATTTTGCATACATACTTCAGGTAGGGCCTACATAAGGTGAAACTAAAATAAACTTTCATATTATGTTTATATTATTATTGTATTTTATTACTTTAACGTTTTTTTATTAAATTTTTACGTATTTATCGCACTGCTATTCTTCATTTTCTTCATGCAACGAAAATATGTTCTCCATAGATACATTTTTCCCAGAAATTGTATGTTGACGGCGTACATCTGAAATCAATTAAATGTAGGGTGCTGTTCTCTTGTGGTTTGACGTGATAACACAGCCAGAATTCTCGCCAAAGCACTCAAGCAAACCGGTATTTGTTTATAGTGTATTTGTAAGTGGTACTAATAATTATTCTGTGACCACAGGTAAAACAGTTACGCGAGACGTCGGTCTTGGATAGCTCTCGAGGTCACGGCCGTAGAAGAACAGCTCTGGATCACGGTCGTAGAAGAACAGGTCTGGACACTCGTCTGGAAACTTGACCCCCTTGTTATTTGGCTGCAGTTTACCAAGTTACCAAGAATATTGTTTTATATTGGCGCTTCAGTTCGGGCGGTCGGACTCAAACTCCGACCACTTCCTTTCAACTAAGATAAACAATTTATCAAAACGTATTTTATCATCAATTTATGAAATACTTCCTTCACTCAGAAACTTAAGAAAAGGCTCCAGCAATCTTTATTTACTTTATAAATTTAACAATGGAAAAAAGTGGGCGGCGTTTGAGTCCGACCGCCCTAACTGAAGCGCCAATAAAGCACAACATTCTCGGTAACTTGACGAACTACAGCCAAACAACAAGGGGGTCAACCAAAGTACATTGGTAGATAGGCGAGTGTCCATACCTGTTCATCTATGGCCGTGCTCGAGATACAAACCAACAACGGTGTCTGAATTCGATGAAGGGAACCAGGGCGTACAATTCGTGATGGGCGGAACAGGAAGTGGACAAGGGTTCATTTCAATGAATTCAGACACAGCCAACGTTAAGCTGCCAGAATTTAATATAGGCGCAGCATTTCCCTTTTATCGCTAGGAATGTTCGTTTCAGACAGCGCAATATACATTGCATTAAAAGGCGAGGAAGAACTACGGCTGGCAAGCAACTGCAGTCGCACAGCTTGTAGGCAAGAACTGGCAGCGTGGTGCAACGTGCACTCGGCGTCCCTCGTCGCGGCTATGTCCCCGCGAGACTACCCCCCCCCCCGGCTGAAGTAGGAGGTTAGGGGGGTGCACTACCCTAGGGGACAAGTACCCTGCACTCCACGCCAACACTCGCTACCAATCCTCTTAAATAAAACACAGCGGCGCGCGAGGGGGACGTGCGCGCATTATTCGCCTGTCAGCTGATGTTTGCGCAAGGCGGGCCCCGCCAGGGGGTGGGGGGAGGGACTTAATTCAATCAGCCGCCTTTAATGCCGGCCAGAAGGAAGGGGGAGAGGGAAGGGGGTCGCGGCGCCTCCTGAAGAGATTCCCCAGGCGCCCACTAGCGGCCACATCATGTGGGAACGCCGCGTTATGGATACAGATGCCTTGCCAGGGGGACAACACACCCCCTCTCCCTTCACAGCATCCTCCCCGCAGATTACAGGGCTATCTACTTACCCGGCCAACAAACACACGCCTCCCGTGATACGTCATTATTAAACAGATATGACGTCTCCATCGCGCGCCAGATGTAGCGCGGAGTCACCGCTGTGACGACCATGTCCTACCCTCCCTCTCTTGGGTACGTGACGTCACACTCTCCCTCCAGGCACCTGCTGTACGTCCCGTGGTATCCGCCAGTACGACTATAGTCCATCTCATATAAGAATTACACTTTGTTTTGGTAAGATGCCTGTACCAAATATGGCACGCTTGAGGTTCACAAATCATATATGCCCAAGTCATTAATTATATTACTAATATAACACATGTACGATGTAAGAAAGATATTTATGTATGGTATATGTTCATACTAGAAACTAGAGTGTATCGATCCCACATCGACCTCGGCATTACCACACAATGGCGACTAATGGGCCATATTCGGTACAGGTACCTTATTTCTTTTTACAGCTGTGGACATAAAATAAGCAGAACCTCTCATAAGTAATATATTTGCACAAACACACTCAGCTGGCTCTCAAACTGTGTAGTGCATCAAAATAAAAAATATTTTCCTGTAGAAATGTATACACAAGAGTCCCCAGAACTGTCAAGAACCAGAAGTCTTATGTGTGACAGACTATAGATCGCGTCCTGCAGGTCAGACGCAAGGGTGTTACACGTACCGGCTTCTTGGTACACATACCAGAATTCAGGGTGCCGTAACTTGTACCAAAGACGCTTTCGTCTTGGTACCTGCAAATACCAATATTTCAGCATATGCGTTCACTTACAATAAAATGCATCACGAAACTGTATTTTGAGTACAGTAAAGGCGGACCGGAAAGTCAGGGGAAATAATATTATATTTCAAGTTATTTTTTTACTTTGTAATTTCATTTTCATTCATTGCGATTTTGCATGACTCATGTGTCAGCGTATGTAAACAAGTGCATTAGACTTTTTCTTTCGCTAACTTAACTGTTAACGTTTTTTAAATGATGTATTAGTTTTCCGTCTACACACACACACAAATACAAACACACACACACATAGGATGTCCAGAATCAAACGCCTAATAACACACCACGTGAATCCTGGGCTAAAATGGTGACGAAAATGTGTCAAAATGTTGTCCGATGACATTTTATTTACACAATGTGGCAACATAGCCCTGTAGTTAGTCCCCTCTTGCGCTCCACAGATACCTTACTTATCTTACTACTACTGTTCTGACATGTATATTATGTGTCCAGGTTGAAATCACGAGCAGTCCAAACATGATCATATGTTTACTTGACTTAACATACATTAAATAATACCTGATCGTGGAGCGCAAGAAGAAACTATCTCGGTGCAGTGTTGCCACATTGTGCTCGCGAAACATTTTACCACTAACATTTTCGTTGATTCACGTGTGTGCTTATTATGCATTTGTTTCTGAACATCCTTTATAACACGTTATTTGTAATATTAAGGCTTCTGCCTACCTCGGAGCGCGGCGGGAGCAAGGATAGGGTTTTACATGTTAAACTAAATTCCGTGTAGCTCAGTCACCCTATGAGATATCGCTTTCGGACGGAAACCATTTTGTGCATTGAGAAGAGGAGAATACTGCTACGTAAACGAAAATGTGAAAATAATTTTATGAGTACGGGGTTTCGATTTTTTAATCGGCATGAAAACACTTATTTGCTCATAGTTTTCAGGGCATTGATATAACTTGCTAAAATATTCCGTAGCAGTGTGGGCCGTATCGTACTGAACAAAAACGTCAGTGGTAGCATATATGTAGGTTTGAAAGTGACTGAGATATTTAGGAATATAATTTAACCTGTAACGCCCTATCCTTGCTGCCGCCGGAGCTCTGAGGTAGGCAGAAACCTTAAAACTATACAAAAAACTAATTTCTTTCCAGCACAGCTTATTTAAATCTGGCAAAAATTAAACGTTCAAGGCTCTACGTTTTCGTAGATCTGACATCCTGCGTATTGAAATAACATAATGTTATTTTCCGTTCGAAACGTTGTCCTGAAGACACCTGCTATCAGAATACGAAACCATCCTGAAGAAAAAATGTAGTTTTATACTTCAGAGAGTTGTGAAACTGAAAAGGATTCTCCCATCCTCTCTAAAGATTTAAAAGTAGAAAAAGAAAAAAAGAAAACCAGGCGAAGCGTTCATCTATAGTGTGAGGTCACTATAGGCGGTGCGGGATAAAGTGAGCACTCAAAATAGCCCTGCGGGGTTTCTATTTTCAGCCAATTCATAAATCTACCAGACGTGCATATAGGAGTGCTAAGAAAGTAGGTATGGTAATAGTTTCCCATACATCCATGGTACCATTACTAAACATTTTTATAAGGCAGTCAAATGTATACTGAAGTTACCAGACTTGAATTGTAACAACTGTAAATGTTAGCATATTTACAAGACGGAAGTATGGTAACTGTCCCGTACTGCGTCTGGGATAATAACTTCCTAAACATTTCATGAAGTTTTTTTACAGAGTATAACCTTCTCTGGACACGTCACTTGACGCGCGTATTAGATAAATTATGCAGTCGGCAGGAACCTATGTAGCCCGATAAAAAATATTATTAATTATATAAAACACAAATATGCAGAATTCATTTAGTTTTATTTCAGTAATGTTGAATTTAAATAAGAAAATACACGGAATTATTTTAGGAATGTGCTGCCAACCGTATAAAGAGTAATGCAGCTACTTTTAATGTTAAACTATAAGCAGTAACGGCTAGTGAATTTATTTCCAAAGGTTAAATCTTTAGTGCTCACTTTATTCCGAATGACATATACCAGGACGTTGGAGCGAGTGAGTGATTTTGGTCAGCACTTAATATCTAGGACTAGTGAGGGGTGACATGAGGTGAGTTAGGAGCAGCGCCGGAATGAAGGGGCGGGGAAAACCGGAGATCCCCGAGAAAAACCGCCGATCAGCACTAAACGGTAGTATGTTTTGTTTTCAAGAAAAAATTACGATCGATGTTTAGAAAAACAAGGGCTTGAAACCACAAAATATACAAAAATGGAAAACTTAATTTTTTTAAATTTTAATATAATATTTAGACTATAATAACCGAATATCAAAACACGAGTATTTTTTAAATTCGGTTATTATGGAGACCTAGATATAATAATAATGATAATGTTTTTCTTTTTTTACTTGATAAAAAAACATACTTACCGCTTTGGGCTCTAGAAACACACGACCAGTAATGACATATATACTCGACAATAAAGTCTCATCTAATTATGATGAGTATATTTCATCGACGATTGAATATTTCAGTCGTTCGTTGGACACCTTACCTTTCCGTACTCCTTTACGGGTGTTCAAGTGCGATAAATTTATAATTTTATATTCGTATCAAATCATGTTAGTTTCGTAGAACGTACTTGAAACATTAGTTTACTCTTACAAAACAATTTTAGCTCTCATAATTGTCTCATAACGGTGCATCGAAGTCAAAATTTGCATGTTAATGCTGCCAAGCAAACAGTGTAAACCACTTGACTTACTACAACTAAATAATTCACAATGAAATAACATGCCATGGGCTATGTAACCAAGTATTAAAAAAACTTCCAATGAACTACTTTTGTATTTTAAAAAAAAATGTTGAATTTTCAACTTTTTTCTTGTACTTCTGTGTTTTTTATTTTTAATTCAAAATATTACGTGTGGGTTTCTAAATGCTTTGTTACGTAGCTCATGGGATGTTAGTTCACCGTGAATTATTTAATTTAAGTAAGTCAATTGGTTTTTACTATTTGCATGACAGCGTAACATGTAAACTTTGTCTTTGACGTAACGTTATGAGACAACTATGATAGTTAAAATTGTTTCGTATGAGGAAACTGTAGTCACAAGTATCGTCTATAAAACTAGCGTTATTTCATAAAAATATAAAATTAAGATTTTATCGCACTTGAACACCCTTAAGAGGTTGCCTCACCTCTTCGTTAACAATAATAATTTTCGTTTAATAAATGAAGCATATAACGAATAACTGGCAACGTTTCCTTACATAAACATTACATTTTACTATCAGCTGCGAAATACAGGGTGAAATCGGTACTGGGAGTTATTTACTGTTTATTATTTGGTGAGAGAGATAAATTTTCGTCTTAAAATTTAAATTAGCATAATTATTTCATAGTTACACTTTTATTTTTCGAATACAATGTACATAATTAAAGGTAAAGTAAGTATGTACGTCCCTATTGAAATACTGTCAATTAAATCTCGAGAAACGTTTATTTAGGAAGGAATTAAGAAAAAGTCATCAAAATAACTGACATGGACTATTAAGCAGGCCTTGGTATACTCCTAGCCCCCTCCCACATAAAAAAAATTTTTCCCCTGTGCTTCTCTACCTAAGCCTTGTTTGTGCTGTTCGAGAGCCCGTGATGTGACCAGAATAATGGAGAAAAAGAAATGAAAGTCGAAGTGCATGACTTGAAGGGTTATAAATGTCGCCAGAGATGGCGATCACTGGAGGGTGGCGCAGGTGTGGGGATGTAGAGCCTCTCTGCTTCACCCCCGAGGTGCGGCCTTAACGACACATTGACGAGATTACTGACGAGGCGGCGCTGGAAGGAGGTAGATCACCCCCCGGGGTAGTACTCCCTCCCCCGCGGCCTCCCACAGGGTGCAACTCCTCACGACACGTGTCTGCAATAAGATCTCACGTCCTGATAGACCAGCGCTGCGTCCTTGCACCCACACACACACACACACACACACACACACACACACACACCAAGTATATCTCCCCCTCGCCCACTAACCCCCGCGGCGACGCAAACAGCAGCTGTGATGGGAGGTCATCGCCGACCCCCGCCCAGTCTACAACAGTGACGAGGAGCTACTTGTGCAGACGTGCACATTTCTCCGTATTATCTGACAACAGGCTGGGCTGCAAGCTACTGTACGCTCACCTGACTACTACTGTTGGCCGCAGGTTGTGTGGCACGCCCGAACAACTTCAGACAATGATCAGGCCCACGAACTTTCCGCGAGAAGAATATTGCCCCAGTTTGTTTCATCGTCTCACGTGCACATCTGCATTTTCGCCTCATAGTCAGGGGTTAGAAGTTTTAAGAGTGCGTGGTAGATAAATAAATGTTGAAAACATCAATCAAATGATTTATACGCTTTTTTAAAAGCCAATATGGATAAAATACTCAATGACAATCCTAGATAACGATATTTACCAACTTTATGAGTAAATATTTATCCAGAATTACTCATCCTTTACGCGTGATCTCTTCCGCCGCAGTTACATTGCACGAAGATCCGACGTCAGAGATTGTGCCTCAGAAGTTCGTAACACTGGAAACAATTTTGTTTAAAACGTTGGCTAAAACTATTGTAGAGGATTGCTATTGTTAAATTTTCGCACATTGTATTAAAAAAACATACATTTAAGGATTAATGCATTTAGTGTTGAATTATGTACCAAGCCGTGTTAAAACACGTGCCTTGGGTGGAGCCAGTGATTTCTGGTGAAAAAAGTTTCCCATCAACTTGTTTTAATGCCTTATGTGCTCAGCTGTATCTCTGCTTCGTGGTCAGTGACTGGTAGAGGCACGAGTATTTCGCGTATTCATCTGGCAACAGCCTGACTTCTCAGACCTATACACACACTTAGCAAAGTCAAATATACATTGGCTTATAACCGTAACACGTGTTACCACCACAACTTGTTTCCTTATTTATCACTGGCTTGCAGTCGTCAAAGATGTGTTGTAACATCTGTCGTCTAATCACAGAAGGATTAGTGAAGTAAACATTACGACGTCTCGTCTTCCTTATTTCACAGTAAAAAATTTTTTTAGGTTTTTCGGAAACCAGTTTCCAAAAATTTTTTTGTAACACTGCGAAAATATTTTGTAAAATTTACAAAAATTTTGTACATTTACAAATTTCTTTGTATATTTACAAACACTCCCGTAAATCTACAAACAAATTTGGTATATTTACAGCTAATATCTGGTTCATTTTACAATAAATGCTTGTAGTGTTACAAACATTTTTTTTCCAAAAAAATTTTTTGTGAAAGTACGAAATGTTTTGTAAAATGTGAAAGGTCTCCTAGGTTTATTTTGTTTCAATTCGAAGAATCTGCTCATCAGTATTATTTTACTAGTTCCCAAAGTTGTTTACGATATTTGTAACCACTTTCAAAGGTTTCTGACATCTTACTTTTATTATCTGACTGATAATGTTCTGATATTACGCTACAAGAATTTCCTTGTAAATGTACAATTTTTTTTTTACTGTGATGTAACTACAAGACCATAACATTCACTGAAGAACTATCATTGTCTAGTTAATTAAATGGCAGAGGTTATATGAAACGCGCTTTCAGCAGAGCCACAATAGGAGTTCCTTGTTATGGAAATGAAGGGGTGCGTTCTGATCCTTGATATAACCAGGTTTATCTACTGTTGCCAAATGCGCCTTATCATTGAAGAGTATATAAAGATACACATAAAATAATAGCACATCAATGACGCATAGATCTGTTACACTGTGGTGGAGGAGGTGGGGATTTGAACCCGCCCTGTACCTTCTATGTCTGAGGCACACCAGCAATGGCGACTTTGGTATGCATATGCAAGTCTGAGCGCATTGCAACAAGGATGCAGCCGTGCCACTTAGGTAATATGCTGGGATCACAATAGCGCGACGAGAAAGGCGCGATTTGACACTAAAAATTATCGTTATTGCGAGCACTGCTTCTTCTGCCGCGCGACAAATGCTTAAAAAAAAAATATATATATATAGTTTCTTGCCATTAAATACTAACCTATTATACGAAAGCAATAGAAGTTTGCAGTATTTAAATTTTCTGTCCTTGCATTCAAAATAAATTGTAAATATTCATTGGCAATCCCGAACACGGAAATAAATTCACAATCACACGTTTACTTGAAAAGGTTATGATTTGCTTACAACAAAGAAAAATTTCTCGTAAAAAATTAAAATTTACTACCAACTCAGCCGTTTCACCAACATTTGGCCACAAAATTAATTTCCGCTCTTCAGCTTTGATGCGTCCGCGTACGAAAATAAAATATAAATTACTTTCTATTCGTATTTCGCGTAACGTCCATCTTTTTTTTTTTCCGCGTTTCTGTCACAGAAGCCACGACGATGACTCGCAGACAAGCTTAGTTATTCACGCCGCGCCCTTCCAACGTAAGACCAACAATTCCACAGGCAAATAACGTGCAGCAAACATCGACGCTGTGTTTGTACAGGTTATTATCGTCTGAATTTGCTTCATTAGTAGAGAACTGAAAAATTCGCGTTTTCTTTTAGGCGCAAGCTACAGTTCCGGCAACTATAGGTGTGTATCACATTCATAGTTGGCCGTTGTCTCACTCGACACTTCCTGGAAGTAGCTGAGCCAACTGTAAAACTGTAGCTGTATACAGTCCCATTTGACTGTGTACGCGATCAGCTAATAAACAGCTGCTGTCTACACGATTTCACAAATGCTCTTGGATGGTAGCCTACAGATCACTGAACCCGTGAATTTTTCAGGTCTCTATTCATATGTTTTTCCCAAATACAGCACTAGTCCGGTAAATAACTTGTTTTGTCTACGTCAAACGAAACTGTGTCACCGTCATCGAAAAGTTACAGTTACTTGAATACCGTTTTCCAGTTTCAGTCGTAATATTTTTATATTTAAATAATCGCTACGCATGATGGCTACAACTATGACTGGGAGCTGCTGACGTGGAAGCAGTTTACAAATACCCTAGAACAATACTGAACCTAAACCGTATTTTACACGACGCAAGATAATTAAAAAACTCAGACACGAGTTTCTTCAAGATGGATTTCACACATAAGGAGGTAGACCATGTTCTATTTTTATGGGGTGCAAAACCCTGCAAGTTGTATGGAAGAAGTGGATTCTATCGATCGTTCTATGTTAGCCATGTGACCAAGTGTAAATTACAGTTTCGAATGTGCGAAGGATACTGACTAGTTACATATAACAGCTGCCATAATATAAAGTGGATACAAACGATTTTAAAAACACTTCTACAATTACTTATTTTGTTAGTGTGATCGTCTTTTCATTAATGGATGGCTACTGAATTTTAACAGAAGCAATCGACCAGTCTTCTGAAATAAGAACCAGCTGCCAGATATCGATGTGAATTTTTTTCAAACGGTATTGTTTTGCTATTCTAGCATGAGAGGTTTCTTACAAAATTAAATCTTGCATCGTGAAACTGCTGCTTTAAGGGCTTGTTCCCGAGTTTTTTTTCAGACTGGTGCCAATAACTCAAATATTTTTTAACCAAAAGTTTTGAAAGAATTTGAGTCAATGTGCAATCACACGATGCACAATACTGTGGACGCGTTTTTTTAATTATGTGCCATTCACCAGAAAAAAAATAATTTCCTTCATTTTTGCTTATTTTCACGACGAAAAACGTGGTACTTTGGGTAATGAAATCTAAAAAACAGTTACGTATAATTCTACAAAAAAATTCAGCTACAAATTATAACATATAAGTGTCAAAACTGTGTAGCGAAATTTTGATATGAGTATTAGGTAGCAATAAAAAAAATATTTTCGAAATCCCTGCAAAACTCCGTAACAAGGCCAAAACCTCCCGCACGATGAGGTTTACCCATAATTGAATATTTATATGAAATAGTGTTAGCTTTGTACACGATACTTGTAAGTGCAGTTTCCTCTTACAAAACACTTTTAGCTCGCATAGTTGTCTCATAACTGTGCATCAAAGTCTGCTGCCATGCAAATAGTGAAAACCAACTGACTTACGTAAGTGAAATAATTCACCGTGGAATAGCGTGCCATGGTAAACGTACTAAAACATTTTACAAAAAATCCCGTGAGACATTTTCATACTTTACAAAAAATTTTAATTTGTATTTTTTTCTGTACTTCTGTGATTTCTTTTTAAATAGTTCAAAATATTACGTTGTGGAATTTTTAATGTTTTATTGCAAGCTCATGGGACGTAAATACACAGTGAATTATTTCATTTCATTAGGTAACAAGCAAACATATTATGCGTTATGAGAAAACTACGCGAACTAAAATTGTTTGGTAAGAGGAAACAGAACTCACAAGTATCGTCTAACTAGAACTATTTCACATAACTATAACATTATTGTGATTATCGCACTTGAACATCCCTACCACACGCTTAAAATGTGTTGCAGTGTGTTCATATAGGCTATACGTTCTTTACGAAACTATATTCCACAAGAAAATACACTTGAAACAAAGATGGAATGCCAAAGTTAAGACTCTACGCTCATTAAAAGCATTGCATTTAAGTCTTCCAACATAGCTAATGTACTAACCGGATGTATGTAAAACTAATACAGACATATGTACTGAACTTTGGTACATACTTTCCACCAATAAAATTATATGGTCTTCGCTTAAGAGGCTGCGTCACCTTATTAGTAAAAATTACTCCTTTTGTATAATAAACAAAAGGTGTGACGAATTACCGGCAATCTCTCTTAATAGAAACTTTACGTTTTACGATTATATGCGTATTATTGGAATAAATTGTTACTACGAGTTATTTTGTCTTTATTACAAGGCGAGAGATATTTACCATCTTAAATGTTACATTAGCAAAATTATTCTGTACTTACGCTTTAATATTTCGAATAGAGAGTGCGTAAAGCTAAGACCGTATTGATAAATTTTCTAATAAACTTCGCAAATTTTTCAATTGGGGAGAAATTAAGAAAAATTCAGCATGGTTAGTGACACGACATTTTAAGGGGGAAGTTCACGCCAAATTTTAATCGTTTTAACATTTTATATTTATACGAGGAATAGTTTTCTTTGTACACATACATCGAGACTATTTTTTTACAGTAATGACAATTTTATAGCGTTAATAGATATTGTATGATAGCATATTAAAGCCAAAACTTGCGTACAAATGTTTTATACAAAAAACGAAAACCAACTGACGTACAGAAATAAAACAATTCACACAGAAAACCAGTGTCGCGGGCTACGCCAAAACATGTATAAAAACTCTGTATTGAAATTTTTTGTATTTTAAAAAATTGCCAAAAATTGGCAATTTTTTATTTTAAGTTCGCAATTTTTAAAAATACAGAAAAAAGTCAAAGCTGTTTTTATACAAGTCTAGACATAGCACGTGACACTGTTCAGCACTGTGAATTATTTCTATTCTCTAAACCAGTTGGTTTTCCTTTCTTGTATAAATCCATTTTATGCAAATTTTGGCTTTTACACGCCACTAAACAAACACTATGAAAGTTAGAAAACTTTCATTTCTGTGAAAAACTGACAGAATATATATATGTCAATAAAATAAACCATGGCTCGTATGAATGTAAAACTTGTTAAAACAATTACAGTTTTGTAGGGAGCCCCCAACGCCCAATAGTACAAGTGGATCGGCGGGAATCTTGCAGGCTACTTCAGCGCTTGGCTCGTTGAGGCGACGCAGCATTTGATGCGCACTACAAGGTCACCCTTATAGCTCCGTCACAGACTAAATAGTAATACAGACGCGAAATGACGTGGCGGCTCGTTTGATACGGGCGAACTTGGCTTCTTATTGGCTGGCCGAGGTTGTTAATACCAGCCTTGTGTATGTTCGGCTCTTGCATGTTACTACAGGTTTACTATTGGCCTGGCTGCCGGCTAGCAGGGTAGCCGCCTTACATTGATTGGCCTTAGGTGTTTCCGCCATGTTGCTGGCCAGGGAAGCCATTTTGCTGGCGTGTGTGACAGAGTTCGCCTTCCTGCCGGCTATTTCACTTCTGTATTCCGAAATATTCTGTGGCTCCGTCACCTCTCAGCCTCTAACACGTAGGTATACGGCGCCCTTCAAACACGTTTTCGCACCAGGTTTTTATCCGCTGGTGAAAAAAAAAAGCAATACGGGCGACACTGGCACGTGCGTCATAAATAACATTGGCTTCATGCGCACAACAGTAAAATGGCATACAGTGTTTCTACTACAGAAGTGATTTCTCCTATGGGACTCCTATTAGTGACGTGATAATTTTATTTGTTGTAACTATTGCAAAAATGCATAACAATGTTTCTCTATTTTTGTTTTATGAATCAGGTAGATGTTCTTTTATTGATACAACAGACTGAAAATGCCGTTTTTTGCCATTTCAAAGAATTTCGAAATACGTTTCTAATAGGCATTAGATGACGGTTTATCGCGGGAAAACTTGACTGTTTGCTGGGTTTCAACACACGTTCAACTTACCAGAAGATAACTGGCTTTCGCTTGTACGTTGAGCTGTTACCCTATTTGACTGAGCCAATAAGAATCCCGCTGTTGTAATATTTGATGCCTGTTATTGGTCTGCAGACAGCTACGTTGTGTCAGAAGTATATCATCCAATCATATGTGTTGCAGGGAACTATCGCATTTTCAAGGGCATGTTGGTACAAAAGATTTTCGTGAAATACCATCATCTCTAGGCATGCCATTTTTTTTACATAACAATACAGTTTGAAGTCTGTTTTCTTTTAGAAGCCTAAATATTAATATTTTGTGGGTAGTGTTGGTGCCGGAATCACATGGGCGCGACAAAAGCGAAACGACCGCCGCGACACGAAAAACAAAAGACGTCCGCCAATAAGTAGCGAGTTTTCCATGACGTCAGCTCGACAAACATGGCGGACGCGACCCGAATTCCAAATAGAAATTTTAACAATTTCATTCGAGTCGGAATTTAATTTTGCGCCCAAATGTTGGTGAAACTGATGAGCTGGTAGGTATAGGTCGTTCGGGATAAAGTGAGCACCAAAATGTTAACCTTTGAAAAAAAATCACTAGGCGTTGCTGCATATAATTCAACGTTACCTATTGTTGCATTACTGCTTGTATAGTTGGCAGCGATTTGCCGAAAATAGTTCTGTGTATTTTTTTACTTCAATACAACAATACTAAAATAAAATTAACTGAAATCGACATACTAGAATTTTGCATAATTAACCAACTTTTTTTTTATCAAACTGTACATTCCTACAGACTGCACAATTTATCTTATACGCGCAAACATCAAGTGACGTGTCCAGAGAGGTTAGATATTTCCCTTCGTTAGCCGTTACACGGGGAAAGATACGAATTGACTGAAAATAGAACTTCAGCAGGGCTATTTTGAGTGCTCACTTTATCCTGAACCGTCTATAACTGTGAATCTTTATTTTAAAACAGAGAATTTAGTATATAACATAATGAAATCATAACCGTTTTAAGGAAAATTGTAATTGTGTGTTTATTTCCACATCTCGGAATGCCAGTGAGTATTTAGAATAAATTACGAATAAAAGGAAAAAAAAAAACTCGAAATATTGTAAACATCTGTGGCTGTCGTGTTGGTAAGTATGTAGTTATTGGGTCTGTACTATTTCCATGTAATACTTTTTTAGTATTTGTCGCGCGGCAGCCAAACTAGTGTTCACAATAACGATACTTTTTAATGTTGCATGACACACGTCGTGTCGCTTCTGTCGCGCCTATGTTATTCCAGTTTTATTTTAGAAATGACGCATGCCTGTAACGGAAGAAACGTGACAGAAGACATTGCTGGTTTAAATAAAGACTCAAGGCAGGCTGAAAAGGTAAAAGAGTCAGTCACACAGAGGGCTGGGGCGGCACTCGCGCGCCCCTGGCGGGCAAACAAGGCAACGACGGGTAATTTGGCCGGGCGAAGCGCTCCTCGCTCCGTGATCGAAATCCGATACGCGACATTACCCCGAGGGCCGGTGTACTCACACATCTGTGGGGCTGGTATTGTCACTGGCTGTAGCTAGGGTGCTATCCCCCTTCCAACCTAGGACCGTACATTGTGCCGTAACTACCGCTCTTACAGCACCGCACAATACCACTTATGTCTAGGTACTTACACGATGAAGCCAGCTTCGGACGTTTCCGTAACTTTGATTCGGGTATGTTCGGTATCGCGACCTCTCCTTGCCGTCCCAACGTACCAACAGCTGTCCGGTACTCACCCCACCTCCTCCATCATTGCGTCACAGCACTAGACAGCTGTCAAGTCTCGCCACGTGTTCTTGTTAAACACAAGTAACAATACAGCCAAATATAAAGTAAAACTGTTGGAAAAAGTTTGAGATATTTTAAACAAATTATTTACTACAAACCATAACCATTTTAACATA
>PNEQ01111785.1:0-24852 GCA_003012365.1 Medauroidea extradentata
TCAAAACAGTTTGCCGAGGGCTAAATATTGCGAATATTCTGTTTGTGTATAATGAAGCACGGCTATTGTACTACATATATGGCGCCACGCGCTGCTGGGTAACATAACACCGAAGCCATCACGTCGTTACTCAGATACAAGAGGCGCTGTACCGGCCGGCTCGACAGTCGACACCCCGGTTAGCTTCTTTTAGCATGACATTCTCCTCAGGGCGACAAGAGCACATATGAGGGAGGGGAAGTGATAGGCATATTGCTCGCACCCCCTCCACTGCAACTTCATCTAGTTACGTCACAGTGATAAGCCGCGCCCTCGTCCCTTCGACACGCCTCCCGGACTGCTCGAACACGTGGCATGAGGAGCTCACATCAAGGTCACTACCTGTACAGAGCGGTCTTAACGATCGGTGATGGTTTTGGCGAGTAAGTAGTTCAAAAGATATCATTACAAATTACCGTCTATAACACCAGCTGTGAAAATGAAAGTTGTTTATTGTAATTCCCAAATAATCAGTGAGGGCTGCAGCCCAGCAGTCCAAGAAGACAAACTGCCACTGAAGTAGCATGAGGGAAGGGAGAGGTAGGAAAGAGATAACACATAACTGGTTACAGAAAGATGGTCGGTGGGGGTGAAGGAGAGCCGTTGAGGTGAATTACCCTTCTCTGCAGCTGCGCGCATGTGTGACACACACACACACAGACAGACACAGACACAGTGACACACACAGACACAGAGACACACACACAGACACACATGCACACACAGACACACGCATGCACGCACGCACAGAGACTGCTGTTTGCCTGCCCCTTGCAGCTTCTCTCGGAGATAACATGAGATTTGCTGTGTTAGGCCAGCAGCAACTTTGCTTTTTTTTTCCCTAATTTTTGTGACATTTCTCACTTAAAAAAATAAAGATCTGTGTCGCCCTTTATTTCCTAAACGAAATAATCACAGATTACACGACATTAGAGTTAACTTGTCATGTTGCTTCCGCAACCTTGAACATTTGTTTTTGCCATAAATTGTGCGAACTGCGTATGTTGTAACCGACAGCTTGAACAGAGATGTGTAAGAAGCATGTCAGCTTCTGGACATTGTACTTTTTTTTTTCCCATGTATTGTGTAAACACTGACATGAAATCCTTTTGCTGACAGGTACGCAGATATGGACAAACAAAAAAAATTAGGGTTTTTGCAGCGGTGTTGAGAGTATAGCAACACAATTGGGGAGAGAGGGAGTAGAAAAAGAAGTGTAAGAGGAGTAATGATGGAAGAGCAGGCAGTGAGAAACATTCACTTCCTCCCCTCCTCTATAACATTCCTTGGTCAAGTCAGCGGGACAGCCAAGACAAGATGGCTGCTCTCCCCTTGCCCATCCTGCACAACCAAACCAAGCTCGCGGTGCGGCCCTCCACTACTGGCGTTTCAACGTCAAGGACTTCCGAGATCTGTGTAATAAAACTTCAAATATATAAGTCAACTTTTCAGTAATAAATAGTTTGGTTTTCCCACCCTAAGTCAATTAAGATGGTCCTGTTGCACTGTGATTATGCCATTTTTTGTGACGAGGAGAGACTGAAGATGGCTCGCTAGAGTATAATTTTTTACAGTGACATCTGACTATTGTCGTAATTTGTATTTAATTTGAAACAGTGTAATTTTTACACCAGAGATGATTGACTATAATTATTATAAACTTTAAGCAAAAAACAGCAAGTATCGACATAGGGGCATTGGGTGGGTCAAAATCAGCCCAAAATGCATGTTCCTCTATTACGACCTTCCCGTTTTTACAGCCCTTTTTCCAGAAACTGCAAGGGGTCGTAACAATGGAATTCAACTGTACATTGCGAGAAGAAATAGCTGTATGTAGTTTGTTAAATTTATTTCAATATATATGACATGGTCATCGCTTGAAAAATGCCTTTGGGAAATAAAGCGAACAGTGATGAAAGTACAAACTACCTCTTTATGGTATTTTCTATTTTAGTTAACTTTGTTCTGTATGTAGACAATATGCACTGTAAGATAATTGTAATTACAACTTCATGAAAGAAGATATTCATCTGAAAAGGTAAGCATACCTTAGAATCACATAATGATAAGCATTGTCAAACAATTATTGAAGCAGGTTTTAACACTGTCAAGCAAGCAGTCATTGCATGTTATTAAAGTGTTCAAGAAGTGAATAATGATTGTTGCTCTTCATTGCTGGCGGCTTATCTCAATTGCAACATGATATAATTGAAATTATAATGAACCATACATTGTAGTTTGCTTAGATAATCTGAGATGTTCAGTTTGCATTGAGGTTAATAATTTATTTTCTTTTAAAGATTTTACCAGTATTGTAGCTGTAGTAATTAAGTAAAAAATGTATCAACATTTTAGTGCTAAATGGTTGCTACATCACATGTTTTTGTATATTTGTGTGTGGTTTATTTAATACAACTTAAGAATTTTAGGTAGCTGTGTATTCTGTGGAAGAATGATAAAACTCTCATGAGATTACAATACAGTATCTATTGTTTACCCCAAGACAGATTCAATTGTATTGTTCACTTTTTTAAAAGTGTTATTTGTGTAGTCTAGTCATGGTATGTTGGGTGTTGAGCATTGCGTAGGTTGTACGTGGAAGTCCGCCGTACGTAAGTGTGAGGTTGTAGCCAGTTTGCTGCTAACTGCTTGTGTTCTTGTCACAGTGGAGGTGGTGCTGGTCAATGACGAGGCGGAGGAGGTGATGTTTGTGAAGAACCGTCGTGGCAACCCTCAGCTGGTGTACCAGCACCACCTCTTCAACAAGGACCCTTCTTACTACACGCCACACCTGCGAGGCAATTACTGGCGCTGCCTGCGCTATAACCAGGGTTGCCGCAGCCGCTGCATCATCTCAGATGACAAGGTGTTTCCCCTGGGTACCCCTCACAACCATGGGCCCCCAGCCCTGCGCTCCAACAAATGGGCCTGCTACACAGACTGAAACCATCCCGTCATGGCGTGGCCAGTCATACACACACACACACACACACACACACTCACACTCACACTCACACACACACTCACACACACACTCACACACTCCTACACTCACACACTCCTACACTCACACACTCCTACACTCACACACTCCTACACTCCTACACTCCTACACTCCTACACTCTCACGCACGCACACGTGCACACGCACACACACACACACACACAGATATATACACACACACTTCTTCGGTGACAACTGCTCCATAGCTCTAGAGCAGGAATGGCCAACCCTATTCGCTGGTCAAACATTGGCCTGACACTGCATTTTGGCAATATCCCTTCCCTAAATACTGTCGTGTCAGTGTTCGAACTTCAAGAGGACAATTAACTAAGAATACACAGCAATAAATACTTTATAATACTACTCTCTGTTATAATACGATAAGAAATTAATTTTAACAGTACAGATGCCGTCACCTAAGGCTCGGTATCCGTTGGATTATTTAATTTCCGCCAGAGAAGAAATATGATATGTGAAATTAACAGTTGTAGTGCAAATTCTATTTACTTGAGTTTGCACTACATTACAGCCATAGCCGTTGAACTGTTAGCGTGTATTTAGCCCACCATCTGTCCCACAGTTTTTTAATGTTCTTAATTTGCGGGACTGTTAGCAGGCTAAGTAAACGATAACAGTTTAATTGCTATGCACAAACTGTAGTGTAGGGTAAACAGAATTCAAACTTTGATGGGAAATTGTACATTCTTCTACTCAGAATTCCATAAAAGTGAAAAACAAAATAATTGAATATGCAGACTGATGCCGAGCCATAAGGATATATACATTTATGCTAAAACATTTATTGAAATTTCTAGAAATCTTAAATTGTGTGTACAAAACATTATCAGTCCTATAGAACAGTTACTGCTGAGCTTACATGTTGCTAGCATGATGCTTTTCTGGTGAACTATTTGTGACGCCATCGTTTTGTAACTTTTATTCCCCCATACGAGATCACACTGTTAGCAAAATGTTTCCTCAAAAAGATAGCAAAAACTGTTTTCTAGGACTGCTCTTTTTTGGTTTTTTCATATTTACTTAAGAATTACCAATCATTTCAATCAATGTTTTAAGCATTATTTTTTGTCATCATGCCCTCGTCACAGAATAAATAAGGAGTAATAGAAGCGAAAAAACGTGATTTTCATCGTACTCGTTTTCTCTTTGGGTTGTCACGGTGTCAGAGGTCGGGAATGTTTGATTACCATCAAGTTTAGTAGGCACTATTTCAAAATCGTTGAATATATGACATGTAAGTAATGTCACTTTTCCCATTTATAAATACTGTATTAATTGATGTACAAACCAATTACAGTATTAGTCTAAATATAAGCAGTTGTTTAAACTAGTGTTTCAAATTCCACATGGCTTTGTTTACTTTCCTGTACTCCCCAAGAGCTGGTACAATAAGAAAGATTAAAAAAGTTTCGTTATGTCGCTTCTGATGTAGTTAAATTACTAGCTGATGTAGAGCATCTTCAACCGTAAATTTTTATTCATTACGGAAAGTAATTATAGTGTCTGAAAAAAATACAATTGAAAATACAGAGTGTTCAATAATTCAATGCCCAAATTGATACGGAGGTTGGAGACTAATGCAAATAAATTTGGCACGGAGGTTGGAGACTAATGCAAATAAATTTGGCCTGATAACCTTGTGTCAGAAACAAATAGTTTATGAGCAATGGGTATTCAGAAGATAGTGATTATTGTTTATGGTACTTTATTTATTGAGGAAATGTCACAGTAAACGTTCAAAATTAGCAGCATTAACCTCCGCACAGACCCGGTATCAATGTAGCAGTGTGTCCCGTGTTCTCTGGAATATAATATGCGGAGGTTGTACATCTTCTAGCGACCACGGGGGGACTCCTTGCTATGTCGATATCGGCTCTGCGCTGAAATTAATGCTGCTCATTTCAAACATTTATTGTAGCATTGATCAAAAATGGAAAGTACTGTAAACAATTACAATTGGTGTCTTCCCAATCACACCTGATACCCCTGAATACTCATTATTATTTGTTTCCGAGACATGGTTATCTGGCGAAATATATTTGTATTCTTTATCTTCCGTATTCCTTTGGACGTTGAATTTTTGAACAACCTGTATAAATCAATGACTGGAATTTACGTGACATTGTTCATATTCGTGTACGCCCTGAGAGTTGGTACAATAACAACAATGAAAAATCTTCCCTTGTTCTGATAGCATTATTTATTCTGTGCGTCTTAACTACATTTTTTTTTTTTTTTTAATTTCTTTTGTGGTATTTGTTTTCCACAGAGCTGCTGGTACTTAATATTACATATAATTGCTATTTTCTGTGTGAAACCTTGTTTTTCACAGCAATGTTACATCTTTACATTATCACATAAAGTAATTTTTTCATCTGTCC
Source organism: Medauroidea extradentata (assembly GCA_003012365.1). Lineage (NCBI taxonomy): Eukaryota > Metazoa > Arthropoda > Insecta > Phasmatodea > Phasmatidae > Medauroidea > Medauroidea extradentata. The sequence continues at coordinate 5,443 of PNEQ01111785.1, forward strand.
AGAAAATAGTGTATCTCTAGTTGCTTAAGGCTACTTAATACAAATTTTGAAATTTATATCTAAAGATGCAATGTTACATGTTATGATATTTAAGTCTACAGTGTATTTACACTGAGTGTTGTTGGTTTAAACTAACAGTATTTTATGTGACTTTCTCATTACATTGAAAGTTTTTTTTTTTTTTATTATTAAATGTTTACCGATCAGAATAGTTACACATGTAATGAAAACCAGAAAAGGTTGTTTAAGATAGAATTATAAATGCCTTAGTTGACTCTGCTGTGACACTATTAGTGTAGGAAATAAACTATCAAAACTATTTCAATATTTAATATGAGTTGCACTTTAAATATTTGTTGTATACATTATGTTTGTATCAAACAGGTAGTATATTGTTTGGTGTGATCACACCAGCAGCATAATGTTAAATACCCTTGAATAGAAAGGAGAATTCTGCATACATCACAAATTCGGAGCATTTTTAAGAAACACAATATTATATATTCATGTGTGAGTCGGAATATTTTAAATAAATTGCTCAACAGGAAATTATAAATGTACTATTTAGAAATTTGTAAGACAAATGTATGTTCTGCTATGTTTTGAAACATTTAGATGTTTTCTGTAATACTATTTACAAATAGTTCTTGTTATTATTGATTTGAAATGTGAGCCATTTCTATATTTATGTATTCATATTGTTGGTAGAATAATTATTTTGTATGCTAGGAATAGTCAGTGGCTTCCTTGTACAGAATGCAACACTTTTAGATGACAAAATTAAATATTTGTATAGAATATTGGTTTTTTTAGTCAACCATCTATTCACCATGTGTTATGAAACTGTACTTTTACTTGTCTTAATAAGTAATAAAGGTGATAAATGGAGCAACTTTGTTACCAAATAAAGATAAATTTACTGTTCATGTTACATTGTGTAGAACAGTACCATTTTATATTTAATTTGGTTTGATTTGTTCAACCTTTTAACTAAATTATGTTAAGTCTGTTAGTTTAGTAATGAGTAATATTAAATTTAGTTTAAATTATTCGGTTCTTTCATTAATACGAATATCACATTGATTGGATTGAAGTTATTGAGAGACTGGTTTATGTTTTATTGAACGCTGCTGTAAATTTCGATGTACGAGAGCTTTGAATTTCACATCTTTACATTTTACTGCTTATCCGTGTTCATAATTGTATACTGTTTATTACCTCTTACTAGGTTTGCTTTTTGTGTCCTGCCAACAGTTTTGCCTGTATTTTACCTTTCTATCTTCAATGTCCTTCAGATCACTCTGCATGTCGTATCTTGTTGGTATGAGTGCCTCTACACGGAGAGATTGTTGCTAAACAGTGATGGTTTGATGTGAGACTCTTGCGAGACTCTTGCACTTGCTTAACGTGAGTGTCATTCTGGAAATGAAGAGCTATCCTCAGTATTGTGGGTTCCTATTCACTTGGCTTTCAGTCATGTAAGTGAGGCTAGAACCGTCATCAGTTGGGCCTCCTCGCATTATTTATATCTAGTGATGTACTTGTCAACACATCTGTTGATAAACAACTGTAGCCATTAGGTAGGCATGTGCCAATTACTCTGTGAGTGGAAAATAAAGGAGCAGGGGCAAATGCTTTTTAAAAAATACCTCCTCTCTTGCAATGTAATTTGATGCTTGGTGTTTTTCACGTCATTTTTCCATTCAAATAAACCAATGTCATTCTTATATGAAAATGTAGGAAGAAGAGGAGGGAGAGGGGCAAGAGACATAATTTTTCCCCTCAGGTTTACTTTAGAGAAGAAGGCAGCCCGTTCCTCCTCCCCTTTTGGCACAGGCCTGTCTGGTGAAGAATATTTGGCTATACTCTTCTTAAATAAGCTGTCGGAGATTTTTGGCATTACTGTAAGATATCAGGAAAACTTGAAATAATTTTCATAAGTTCTGAGATGCAAATACTGAATCGTAAAAAAAATTATTGAGGCTGCTGGTTTGTACAGTAGTTATGTAGTCATTGAGGAACGATGCTTTGAAATCTGTTGGTCTGAATCATGTCATCTGGTTTAATCGTGACGGGATGTAATCATGGTACCTACTTGAATATTGGGCCTGGCATTATTTTGTGTGTCTTTGGACATAATTTAATTTTATGGTTTTATTACTATAGCATATACAAATAACTTAAGGTTTTTATAAGAAATATTGGCTAGTAGTGTGTATAAAAGTGAAATTTTTGTTGAGGAAGCTATGATTGCTACCTGGCCATCGTCATCAGAGATTCAGAGATACAAGCAGTGTTTACCTCTGGAATCTGTTCTGCAGAAGAGCCGGGGTGGGTGGGGGTGGGGGTGCACTTGTGGCACCCATCCCCGTTGAGCTTTGTCATCGCCCTTCTTTGAGTAAATTTTAATTAGAGTTACAAAAAAGTTCAACATGGTTAGTCATAAATATTATACTATTTGAATTTTTAAACAGGACTTGTTTATTTTTTAAATGTTGATATTTTTCCTTTACAGTCCAACTAAGGATCGTGGTAAGATAACTTCACTTTCACTTTTCTCTTCTGCTCCGTCCTCCTCCAAAGTTATTCCATTTTTTTCAGAATAAGCCCGTTTTGTCTTGTCTGACCATTTGATTCCAGTTCTTGTGTATGTTTTTTCGTTTAATTGTGAAATCATGTTCATAATTATTATTAATAATGTCTTCAGTAGACAACATTTTATTGTACTCTCTTACCACACGCATTCGCACTTCCTTCCCACTTCCCCCTTTCCTGGAAAAAATGTCTGAAAGAAAGCAGAGACATGGGACTCATTCTCTTATGGTTGTGTTCCCTCGACGCAGGTCGCTTCCACTTCATCAAGAGCCTGCGCGGCCACGTGCAGCTTGTGTGCAACAACTACCTCTACACAAGAAACAACCAGTCGGGCATTAAGACGTTTTGGCGTTGCATCGACTACCACCGCCACAAGTGCTGTGCGCGGGGCGTCACCTCAGGCAGCGTATTGGAGCTAGTGACTGGCTTCCACATCCACCCTCCTCACCTCGACAAGATCAAGCGCCTCCAGGACCAGAACTTCTACAACTTTAACAACTACAGGGAGCCGAATATTGTTTTGTCTGTTGATATGAAAAGAATGCTAAAATGATCCACTTCCTCTGGTACTGTGTACACATTCTTAGCCCTCTAGTGACAAAGCATTTCAAGAATTGGCAAGTGCACAGTGTACATAAGTATTTACACAAACATGGTGTAGGTTGTCGGCAGTGTATGTAAGCGGCAATGCCTACTTTCTACTAGCTGTGTTTGATTTTGCATGTAGTATGTAACTGTGTTTGTACTTTGATCTTTTAAGTCAATTAATTTTAATGGCAATGCGTGAGTATTCATGGTCTGTGAGAGATTACTGGATAAATTGTAATGTTTGTAAGTGTGTGGTCACTATCTTTTGTAGATTATGATATTAGTACAGTGTACTAAAAGCTTGCTACATGATGAAAATTAAATTTTTAGTTGTATAACTCTAAAAAGAGGTTTCGTAGGGAAAGCTTAAATTTTTTTAAAATTGCATTCTTCTTAGTAGCAGGATGCTGTTAAAACTGCACATTGTACTGAGAAGTAGGTTTGCTCTCTACGTAAGAAACTGGCTTCAATCAAAAGTTTGACTGTACTTTCCAACACTAAAAAAGTCGGCAAAATATGATAGCAGAATTACGTAAGAACCTATGCTCTGTTTCCCTTTTGAAAATAGTTTTATATTTAAGCTGTCCTAAATAAGGGGAAATAAGTATTGAAAAGTACTGTGCATATTCCATCCGTGTAAGAAATGCTTAAAAGTAGTATTGCTATTTTTTTTAGAGAAATTGATAGCCAAAATGTTTGTTTAAATATGTGTTTTATGTTTTTATTTTTTAATTTTTATAGCAGTTCACTGTATGAATATTAACAGAATAGTTGCAGTCAGTAAACTTTTGATAATTAATTATACAATCAAGAATTCATATTTTGAGGCTGTCACGTACTGTGGTGGTACATACAGTCACGTTAACTGTACATTATTCTTTTCTTTGTGTGCGCCGGTCAGCAATGAGCATCCTCTTATCACAGGGGTCTTAAGTGGGTCCGCAAAAACGACTAGAAAGTAAAGAATTTAGTCCAAGATTTCACACTTTTTTAACTAAACGCTTTATTCTTTTTTTTTTTCTTATCACAGCTCAACTATTTAACATCAAACGAAAAACAATTCAGCAGGCGACACGCCACGTTAGAACACTCCCCAGCTACCGATATTTCCCTTGGCTTGTAATCCAGAAAAACTCCGCTCCCGTATATACATAGAGCGTATATACATAGAGAGCTTGAGGCGAACTTTACTGAAATCGCTGCAACTTAATACATGTAGCGAAATTTGCCGTAGCAGCACTTGTAAAGTAATCTTTGTGCTCTATCTGAACTTTTTATACCAAAATACAACAGTTTCACTTGCATTCCTAATAATAGAAAGTAACTGAAAACAAAAATTCCAAGTCAACGTAACTTTAGAGTCACTCGTATTTGGCACAAAAATAAATGGAATCAGTTCAAGATGCAGACGTACTATGGAAAAACATTATACAAATGTCAAAATATTAGAGAGTCATATTTGTAAGCAATCTACTCGTCGCTACATTGTGCCAAATTTTGTAGCATTACATACTTCGGCAAAGTGCTTCACAAAAGCTGATTGTGGTCATGGTTTTACTCCACAGCGTGGTAAGGAATGTGGGAAAAGAGCTCTATTATATTTGTTTGAAGACATATTACTGCTTGAGTCTTCTGTGGCTTCATGTAGTTGTGGATATTGTGAGGTAGCAACTTCTCTGCAAATATTGGGTTTGTCTTGTTTGTTTATGTTTCATGTAAAAGACTTATTTATTTTTACCCTTCTCGAATGGGCCATCTTATGACCATGAGCCTATTTCAATTAATTCTTCGTTCTTTTCTTTTGTTCACTGCTTCTGCTTCCTGTCTTTTAACCACTTTGGACTAGTCTTTTTCACCCTTCTACCTTGGAAATTTGTTTTTAATATTTGTGAGAATTTTGTGTACTAAGATTGGTACCATAGCAAAATATATTTTTGAAAAGTTGTCACTAATACAAAAAAACTATTGCATGAAGTTGTTACAATACTATTTTTCTTTTAGTAATTTTTTTTTGTGAAAGTATGTAATTTATTAAATTAAATCAATTAAATATGCAAATGTAGTTCCTGCTTTCAATCAGTCAATCTATTTATTTAGTCGTTGAACAATTACATGCCATAGACAACGTCTTTATGTTATGTGGTTGCTTGTATGCTTTTGTATATATTGAAATAACCTTCACCCAGCTTTGAATAATTTATCTTGAAGGTTAATGAGCGTGTATGTGCTAGAGGTAAAATACTATTTTTGAAATAGCAGGAATCCTGTGTTAAAAGTAATTTGCTCATTATTGTTTAAAAATATAAATTTCACTGTTTTAAAATTTTATGTTGATTTTAAAATCTTTCATAAAACCTTTGCTATTCTCAAGTAAATTGTTGTAGGTTTCTTTTTGCGCCATACACTATAGCAAGATTGAAAAATGCCCTCAAAGACTTGAAATAAAATTTGCAATTTTAATGCATCTAAGATATTTTAATTTATTAACCTTTTCGTAAATTATTTTGACTGTAGTGTTACAAATTCTCAGCCTGGGTTTTTAGAGGCTTGATTGCAGTAGAGTACATTGAAATTAAATACAATTGTCAAGAAAATTTCCTTCTTTAATTTAAAATAAAGCTCTGTCACTCATTACTTGCTAACATATATACAGTACATAATATCTGTGCCCCACACAAGAATGTCACAAGTGTCTATTTTCAAATTACATCAATCGATCACACTTGACATGTGTCTGTATCATCTCACACATTTAAGTAGTTATCTTTCTTCACTGTAATGTTTCTTGTCAGTCTCATACACGAATGAACAATCCCTGCACTCTTTCCAGCATTCCTGATTCCATACTCTTCTCACTAATTTGCAATAACCCCTCGCAGAGCGCTAAGCTGCTCGGATGTCACTACCCACCCAACTTGTTACCCGTCTTTGCACTGCTGCCTTCTATGCACCAGCTTAAATGCCCAACATTTACTGCCAACGTGGCCGCTGCGTACCTGTTCATATTAAACGCAACCCTATTCAAATTGTTTTCTGCACTCCTATTGGCAGCAATAAAGGAGGCTGCATCCAGACAGTTCCAGAGGAAGTCCACCTTTCCATAATCATTTTGCATAGTCTTGAATTTTCTGGCCATTAAATAACAGTACTAATGATGACATGCCCTACATTGCCCAGGAAAAGGTAAAAATGTGGTCCAGCTGTAACTTGTAACTTTGTTCCCTTCTTAACCCTTCAGATATTTCCATGATATATATTGAACTGTAAATCAGTAAGAAAACAAAAATACTGTAATTAATAAATAATAAAAATAATACATTAAAAATACATTATTTGTATTTTATTTTTTGAGATGTATGTATATTTTTATTGCATAAAAACACATAATTACTGTAAAAACCTTGAATATATTTTTTGCAAACATATTATTCTTGGACAGAATGTAAATAGACGAGTGTGGTCAGCATTAGATTTAGCTCAACAGCCATTCTGTAAAATTCTGAGTACCATATTTTTAAGTTTTATAAGGGCCTACCTAGTTTCTGGCAAGTATTCCTTTCGTTACCAGTTGTCCTTAATGAAACACTTCCCCCAATGCTCTCTGGTCATTGTATCTGCCGCAGTTATCTCTAAGTTGCTTCCAAGCGAAGTTTTGCAAATGCCGACTAACATCCAATATAATTCTGATGTTGGTACTTCTTCAGAGGGCCGTCCAAACAGTATCTCTCTAGGGTAGATGAGGTGGAGCTCTCATCCAAATATTGCTTTGTATTTTACGGTGTTACTACTGCTGAATGACAAGCGAGTTTGTGTTATCCTTTTATCTCCGAAATCCTCGTCAGCTCGTGGAGCAATGTCACATCCAAATTTCGTCCTTGCTTCAAGTAGAGTTCAGATGCTGCCACAAATCTCCATAAGTTCTACCAGTGCAAAGGCTGCTATGCAGGTTGACAGGGCCTGGATTTTAAGTACTGTACAATATTACATTTTTGTTTTTCCACTTTAAGGATTAACCGTAACATCTTATGTAATATACTTTTTAAAAAAATTCAGCACAACTTTACACATTTACTTGGTCTAATACCTATTTTAGAAAACATCAATTTTGCATCAGTCTCTTTCACAAACCTCCATTTTAGCAGAGGAGCAATTTTGCTGTATATAGTTGACAACTTATAATAAATGAAAATGATTAATGCAAATTAACTGCAAAAATATTTTGTATCTCAAGGTAGGTTCCTCCTTTCTTCAGTCATATTTTGTTCCTACGTTAGTAAGATGGTTAAAAAAAAATTTTCAGGCATAGTCATGTTCTTAGTTCGTGTTTTTAAGTTTGCTGATATGATACAAAATATCTGTATTTATTACGTGGCTATAATGGAGGTTGAGTTTTTAAATGTATGGTACTCACTGGTTTTCCATTTTTAAATTTTTTTTTTCTTTTTATCAAGGATGCAGTTGAAAGTTATTATTTATTTAATATCTTTGGCCTTCACTTGCTGTTGTATGTCACAAATTAACTGGGTTTTGTCAAAGTTCGATATTTAGATATTGATATTAGCTAAGAAAAGGATGTATATTAAGTCATTAACTGTTTAACATAATTGTAGAATTGTACATATTCAGTAACTCGTATATTTTGATGTGAAATTCTTAGGAATTAGAATGTAAGTACCTAGTAATACTTGTGAATAGATAACACAGTAAATATTATATTTGTATTAAAATTTAAAAAAAAACTGAACAAGTTGTATATATTGTTTTGTTCCCATGAAGTAATAAACATAAATGTCACTTGGTAACTTTTACTAGGTTACAAATGCAAAGTCCTAAATCATTTTGTTTTTGTGAATTTTTTATATGGTTGTTTCAAATACAGTAAATCATGAAGTAATTAGTAGTACAATATTTTAAATATTTATAATTTTATAAAAATCTTTACATAGTGTGAAATGCTAGCCATTCAAGAGATTAAAATTTGATAATATTTTGATGTATTATCTAATATATTTAAGTTTGTATATATGAAAGGTGACTTAGTAAGTTAATGATTTTGGTATTAGAAAATCTGAAAATTGAATTTTGAAAGTATGTGAGAGTACTGTATCCTATATATAAAACATTGTTGATCTCGTTATTTTTAATACACAAAAATACTCTGTTCTCTTGCCTAAAACGCAAGTGTTGAATGAAAAGTGATACCTTCACCATTGTAAGCTGTCAGATGAACGATACACCATCCTGTGGAAGGCAGGTTGTGAAATGTTGTGTAGATTTTCCTCTCACATCTGTTGGTAAACATTTTTTACAGTTGAATTTAGTGCAATTATTATGCGATCAATGGAAAATTGTAGAACATCTTTGTTGAAGCTATATAATGTACAAATTTTACAATGCACGGTGTAGTTATCAATGCCTTATGTTAACTCTTTGTTTACATCATAACCCTTAGATTACAACCTATGCTTTTAGGTGCTACACCATGGTGAAGGGGTAGGGGTGCGAGGTAGGTGTGTAATTTGAGCACTTTTAGCATGACTTTCAGATGCTTCATGAACCAGTAGACCTCTAGCCTTGATCTGACCCTTCTAACTAATCACAGTCTTGTTCTTATCCTCTAGAATCACTTAACAACTCCCACTCCACCCAATCATAGCATACTTCCCCTGTGACCAACTGCGAGTCATATCACACCTACCCTTTCAAGGGGATAAGGGCAACAGCCAATCAGAGGTCTAGTAAGGGTGGGGGAAGGGAGGGATGGCCAATCACAGGCCACCTTCCCCTCCAGGGGGATAGGGGTGACAGCAGTTAGAGGTCTGATAGGGGTGGAGAAAGAGAGGGGCGACTAATCTTAGTGCACCTTCCCCTTCAAGGGCACGGCCATACATTCGTGCTATTGTTATACAGGTGGTGCTATTGTTGTACGGGTGGTCTGGAAGTTAATAGGTCCCACTACTTCAGATGAATGCACATTGTTTATGAAGAATGTGTTGCAGAGTGTGTTTGGACCAAGATATTTTATGGTTTAAAAGCTGTAACGTTTCAGTTAATATGTTGAGAAATTACTTGTATGGTTTATGTAAGCAACTGATAGGTTTTATGTGAAGGAATTTAATGAGCCTATGAAAAGCTGTTGGAAAACTCTAATTTGCAGAATACGTACAATAGTTCACAAGGACTTGCAGGTCACATCTATGATGGTCCTGAATATTGGAAGGTCTGTTTATAATGTGTTTTTCAGGTGCTCAATCTGGAAACAAAATTTTACAGAAACTTTTGTCATGTTTTGGAAATAAAGTAAGAGCCTTACTTCTCAATGTTGTGACAGGTGATAAAACAGGAATACACCATTATAAGTTAAAAAGTAAAGTGAATCCTTACAGTTTTGCTGCAAAGACATGAGAATCACTTCCTATAAAAGAAAAAAATTAAAAGTAATAGTTCTTTGGGATTGCAAAGGGCGTTGGCCAATTCGACTTTCTAAAACTGGGTTAGCAGTCAACTAAAAGCATTATGTTTTAGGATTTTTGGTGCTGAATCTTAAAACCGAAAGGAGGGCATCAATTACATCCAATATGTTTGGAAGACTTATGAATTGCACGTCAGCAAATCCTGAAGGATTAAATGAAATAACGTATTATGGAGAAATCATGAAATGTAATTGGCAGGGAAACTGAAAAACCCGGAGAAAATCTACTCGCCAATGGCACATGTGGAAAACTGGGACTGTATCCTTTCAGATACGAACCTGGATTGCCGTGGTTGGAGGCTAATGATCTGACCATTACACTTCCGCGGCCCTTAGCCGGCTATAGCCTGTTCATGTTAACGGAGTACTGCTGTAGATTGCCTTTTGTAGACAAATGATTAAAATATACGTATGTATTATTGTGGCTTCACATGTTAACTTTTGAGTATGATATAATCTATACAATGTGTGTGTTACTCAGGATGGTACGTTTATATTAAAAAGTGGCAGAAGAATACAAATTAATAGGAAGGAATAAAAGGAATCAGGTCTTCAAAAATGTAGCACGAACCATATAAAGTATGATTAGGACCAACAGGGACAGGAGAGGACCGCTACAAAACCCAAGAGAGGCATTGCAAGTAAATAAACACATGTTATGTGCAGTCACCCATCCACCTGGGTCTCTTTAAAATACTGCACCTTCCACAAAGTCCAGACTTGGTGCCCAGGGACTTTCCTATTTTACAAAAAGTTGAATGTGAAATAAAACCTTTGCGAATATCACTCTGCAATGCATTTAGTGAATGACTGTGACAGCTGTTACAGGCTGGTCAAAAAATGTATTCGTTGTTCTTCCATAGTGACTGCAGGAAACTTGTTAATTTTTTGCAGTTGTCTATTCAGTTGTGCTGATTGTGTTTTGAAAAACTAAATGAGGATTTTATTACTGCATCTGTATTATAAATACTGGTTCTTACATATTTTCACTCTGTCAAAAGTGATGGTTACAGAGGTATTACTTTTCATGTGGCGCTAGTGTATATATGGTGAATATTGTGCAGTATAGTGTTAATACTGTGCAGTATAATTGACTGAAAATTAATTTGTTTCACTTTTTTAGTTTTTGTTTTGTCAGTATTGTAAATTATTCCTCATAGAAGATTTAGTAAGTTCTTGTAATGTGTCGTAAGTATAGTGTCTACCTCATAATGTGACATTGTATGTTTGCTGTGCTTTCTGTATAACAATTAATTTAAATAAAACTTTTTGTATGCTCTTTTGTATTCACTGTACGCTTTTTGTACTGACACATGCAGAATTACTTTTACCTGTGTAAAATGCAACAAAACTAGTTTCTGGTTTGTCCTTTATTGTTTTAAACTATTAATTAGCTATCTCACAGAATAATTACAGATCTTCCATTCTCCACTAAAATTTTAAAATTTATTTAATGCCACAAATGTTTGTGTTATTGTAAATTTTTATGCTTAACTTAAGTACTTAACGGCTTTGCAAGCAAATTAATCAGAGCTTTACAAAATTTATGAGGTTAACTTCTGTCCGATGAACAATCTGTGACATTCTGGTTTTGTGTATAAAACTAATTTTTTAACTAAAAAGCAGTAGATTATTTCGTAACTGGGTAACGCATGTTTTTTGACCAGTGATGCTGTGACAAATATGCACATTAAAGAATAAATACTTTTTTTTTTATTTGTGCGAGTGATACAATTGGTGTTCACCTGAAGCAGTGTTGCAACTTCTGGCTGAAACATTTTTTTTTTCGTAGTTATGGAATTGTTTTGTGGGAGGGGTGAATAGATAGAATTAATGTGTAAGTGGAAGTCTTGAAGTTGAGAGAAGTACCTATAATGTTGTGGATATGCAAAGCAGCCGAGAAATTCTTTATCTTTGGTATTTCAATTTTTTTTACAGTAACACAGCATTAGTCATTCTCCATCTGTTTGTTATCTTGCCTCATTAGAAACAGAACAACATATGTGGGCATTGCAACTGTTTAGCTCAAAGGTGTAGATTAAGGCACAAATCACTAGTTTAAATACTTTTGAATAATATGCTTTTTCTTAAACACTTTAGTATTTTTGGATCTAAAAAAGTAAGTCTTTAATGTGTGTGAAACCGTGAAAATTTTTTTTTGCTCAGGCTGCTCAAAGCTGTAATTTTTTTTCCCAGTGGTATGTGTGTGGTTTTGCAAAGAAAGGGTAATTTTAAGAAGCTCTCTTCATTACTGTAGTCAAGTGATTTAACCCCCAAGGTTTTGTAGTACATAATTGATAATGAAAATAACAGTAGTTTAGAAGACATGTTCAATTCAGGTTGTTCAGTTATTTAATAATTAGTATGTAATTGTAATTACAGTAGGTTCATTGGACTTCTGTTAAACATTTATTGTTAGCAAGTTTCATTAAAAATTAAAAACATGTTTTGCTATTTTGATGTACTAAATAATGTTATATACGGTAATGATTTTGTTAAATTATGCGATGGTAGTAATTCATTATTGATACAGTTGTAAAAATTTGCTGGCGAATTTTAAGTTGTTTTAAATTTAAAAATAGTTTTGTAGGATAGATTTTAATTTTGTTTACCACTAATTTTGAAAGATAATGACAGTAGTTGGCATTTTACATTTTTACGCTTTGTGCTGTAATATTGGTCTGATGTTAAATTACTTTTCTCATTTTTGACCATTATTTATTATTAGGTAAGAGTTTTTTTATGGGACTATATTTCAAGAGAGATCATGTCGGTATTTTAATCAGTTTTAGTAGCTGGATATTGTTTTATTATTTTTTTGGGTTGTACTCCTCATCGACTGCGAGGTTATTAGAAATGGCTACACATAATTTTTGCACAAGAACATGAACTCGTAGAGTTGGCTATGGTCTACGTTACGGAACCATCGCAGCGTTTGGCTGATGCTATTTTGGGAAACCATTGATAACCAAAATCAGGGTGGCAGTAACCAACGATCGAATCCGAATCCTCCTGAATGTGAGTACAACAAGTTACAGTTGTGCCACCTCGCTTGGTTTAGTGGACTGGAAATTTGCTTCTTTGGAAATGGCACTCGAGTTTAATTTTCATTTTCGTTCCATTTCAACCTTTGGACTACATATTGAAGGTGTCAAAGTTCCATTGAAAACTTGTGTTTCTTACGGGCATATCGCAGGGAACTTACTATAAACCAAACTATTTTCATGGGTCTATGCTATTTTGAGTTAATCTTGCTGAGGCTGATGGCGGTGTAGGTGTTGGTGGGGGAGGAGGGATGGTGGACAAATGTTAACAAGCATATAACATGCAGTACTTAAAATTCCAGAAAGGAATATGATCGGTGAGTATAATTCTTTAGTGGACAGTTAGAAGAGCATAAACCCATTGACACACATGCTTTTCTTGCCTTTAGTGGGTGTTTAACAGAGTAAATGTCACATTTTGTTTTCATATAACTTATGCTTGTCTTACCGACCATCAAAGATGTATTCCTTTCCAGAGTCCTGTGTGTTTTTTAACAACAGCTAATACTTGTGTTTCTCCATGTAATGTATGAGTTTTCTATGGCTCGACAACATTAACTCGTAATGGCGTGTGTCCAAAAAAACATTCAACTTTAAAATACACCCCCAGTGTAAGAATCTTCTACTCTTGTGATCAAACTGGTGCAGACATCACCTGGGGGAGTTGCAGTTGCACCGTGACCAACACTAACAGCTCTTGTTTGTTGTTTCAGAGAAGCCTGGTCGTTGCACGTGTTGGCTGTGCGGCAAGTCAGTCAACAGAAACTACCTCCGCAAGCACATTGAATCTATGCACACTCCCTCAGAGCAGGCTGAGTGTCTGCTGTGTCACAAGATGTTCAAAACCAAGGAGAGTTTGCGCACTCACAACTATTACTTCCACAGATGATTCAAACGTGAAATTTACAATATAATGCAGTGCCACGAATATTGCCTAGGAAATATGTTTTGTACTGATCATTTTGCATTTCAACATTCATTACCAGTAAATTTTTACAGAAAAAACATGCTTGTTTCTAAAGTGTTGTGGGTTGTTGATTTTAGAAGATGAGTATTGAATTACATCAATTATGTATTTTTAGTGGCAACTGGATTACAGTGCACATTTCCTTAGTTTGTTGTGGTAAATATTCTGCTTAGAACCAAAGTACTGTATTGAGTTTCATTTTGGTTTTTGTAAATTTTTGTGCATGAAATAATTTTCTGCTAAATTTTATTTACTGCTGTTTTGTTTCTGTGTACAAATTGTTAAATAATAACAATTTTCAATTTTGTTTGTACTTTTAGATTGTTGGGATAATTTTCACCACAGAAGTATTTTACACCACAGTAATAATAAGACATTCTGTATTTACAGTGTAAAGACAGTGTGAAGTTTTAACCCTATTATTTTTCAAAGATGAGCTGTATCTTAGAATTAGATTATTTTCGCTGATTGTGTGTGACAAAATTATTTTCCAAAATGTGTATGTTTAAACCTAATAATAGTGTACTGGAAGTGTTAGATTCGAGATGAAAACTTTTGTAAGATTAAAAATTTGTCTATTCGCATGTGAATTGTAAAGAAATTATTGCAGCGTTATGAATAGTAGACTAAGCAAAATTTTTGCTCTAGAGTATTGAACTGTGACTATGCCATACAAAATAAAAATTTTCTTTTTTGTATTATTTTGTGGAAAAAAAAGTTCCGGACTTTTTTTTTTGCAAAAATTCTTTTCATATTGCAACATGCATTATGTCACTTAGTCTGTCCATGTAAGTATATTCTTTTATCCAGACATTCTTTAGTTATATATAGATTGAAAACTGTCTAAAATCTTTGTCATGTGATTTCAGTTCTCTAGTAGTTTCTTCTCATTGTATGCAAATGACTGAAGCTTCAGAAGACGTAGATGTGCTGATGTGTCACTGTGGCCTCAGCACCATGTTTGTTCTACTTTGCTGGCTTGCTTGCAGACAGGGTCCAGTCGCATTCGTGCTGTGGCTACTGCGGCAAGTTCTTCCACAAAAACGGGCTGCGTACACACATCCAGGATAAGCACATGCCGACTACTGTGGAGCAGTGCAGGTTCTGCGACAAGATGTTCCGCTCTAGGAATAGTCTACGAGTGCACCTTTCCATTTACCACAGGGGCATGAACAAATAGTTTTACCTGGTGAAATATCATGGGTTTTTTTGAAAATTGGCAGAGTGGTTCAGTTTGGCATCCTGAACAGCATGCTAAATTTGTGATCTTGACTTGCCCCTACTCGCTCCGCATATTGGAAGAATGGCGCCCAAAAGTAGTAAGAAGTAATCGGCTAAGAAAGGCGTATGATGTGTCGTTCTCAAAACGTAGGCATACAAGAGTATGTAATGTATCTAGTGCTGCATTCTTGGCTTGTTGGCAATCTGAAATGTAAAAATTAGTAACTAAATGTGTAATATTTTATTTACTACTAAAAAAATTTCGTTCACTCAGAATTACGTGAAAATTAGTAAAATAACTTTTGAATAAATAGTTACTTGATAACAAATCTAATGTTGTCTAAGTAATGTGATGCTCTACAATTTTTGTAATAACTATTGTTTGTCTATGATAGCTTTAAAACTAATTGTAGTCAAAAAACCGATTTTGGATGCCAATTTTCCAATAAGACAGAGCGTGCAGAGGTTTGTTGAGGTTACAAATTTATCATGTTGTTCATGATGCCAAACTGTTTCTCTATGTCAGTTTTCTAAACTCCAGGTCATCTCGATTTTAGCTCCCTTTTGCCGGGTTGAAGCTTCTCAAAACAGTAGTGCATCTCAAACTGAGCTTCAGTTAGACCTCGTTTATACAAATCAAATATAGTTCTCATTAATACAAGCTGTGTGTTACCTTTCGTTGAGGTATGAAACTAACAATTTATTTAAATGATGAAAACCTTTTTTTTTATACCTATGACAATATATAATAATTTTTTCTGGTAGAAAGGAAGTCATGATGGAGATACGGGTGCTTATATTTTGAAGATAAATATACTGAAAAATTTTTCGGACCCAAATAAGTTTTTGTGCTAACTCTTGGTAGTGCAGACTTCATTATTACAGTTTGTAATAATTTGGGGCCCTTCGTATTTGTATTGACAGCGTTTTATTGTATAAGCTATAATCTGTATTTTTTCTTGTAGCCATCAAGTTACTGAAATTTATGGTCATGCGAGGTTTTTACAGTATTTGACTGGTATACTGTACGTACTTGACTTTAATAGGTGGATATGCTATTTGTTTTGTGCAAGTTGTAAGTAATACTGTACATTCGAACCCCTTTTTCTAAACCCCACAATTATACATTTTTGCACATTCTACAGACACTTTTTGCTGTTCAGTTTCCTACAATTATATTAAAAAATTTCCTTGGTTTACAGTTTTGTGCTTTATAAAAGTATTTTTCCACGTGCCTTATGTGTAACAAAATGTTCTTCTGTATTTTATTAGTTACTTAAGATGCACATGTGGTGTTGTAGTGTGTTACGTCTGTTGATATTTATGTAAAACCCCTAGCTTATCCCCAGTACATTTATCTACAAAAAGAATCACACTTTGCAATATGTGCATCTATAATTTTAAAAATGTAACACGCTTATTAAAAACTTGATGTTTGGGCCCCTTAATATGGCTAGAAACAGCTTTCTTAGAGTGCTCGAAATTGAATGCGTAAAATAGAAAACTTGAAGTCTGCATTGGCCTTTACTACCAAATATCGACAAGTAAAATCATAGTGTTACTACTGAAAGACCCAGAGAAAAAAAACCACTACGAAAACACTTCACATCAGTTTAGCATGTCACGTGTACAGGCTGTTTGGTTAATATCAAGCGTGCCAGTCTGATCATTATTTCAGCCCTCAAATGTGGAAAATTACATCCTAGATATATACCCCTTAACCGAAACACTGTATTACAAGGTATTAGCACAGAATTATGTCAACATGACAACCTTTACTAGTGTGTTCAGCCATGGTTTCGGCAGATACTATATTTGTTATCTTCAAGAAAGCAGAACTATGTAACCAGTAACAGTGACTTGGTAACTAGTACTGCTGCATTGTAAACAGTAATTCTGACGGGAAAATCTGGAGTGAAAGTTTTGACATTGTTTAAACCCACCATCCAAAATATTGTGTACTGTGTGATCAGAACTGGTAAAAATTTTTCTTATGTGAAACATATTGTTGTCTAGTGTTCCAGTTTACATTAATTAGATAACTTTTAGATACTATTGTTTTAAGCATTTGCTGAAAATATATAACTGTTAGTTACTGTACTTGCAATTTATTTGTTTGCTGTTGACTGTATATACAGTACTATATTTACTTACCTATTACTTTGTGGAAAAAAAACCAGCAATGTATCCCTGTTTTAAAAAAATTGTATAAGCAGTGAGAGTGTTAGTTGTTTCAATTAGTGCGTAGTTTAATCTTATTTTAGCCTTTGCCTAAAATTTATACTTTTGAATAGAATGTAGCCTACATACTACACTTATTTAATGTGTTTTCAAGAAGATACTTTTATTCATATAAATTCTATACTTAGATTTTAAGTTTTTCTCTGTATTGTTCATAACTGTATTATTTTGCAAGTGTGTGAAAAATGTTTTATTTTTTTTATTTTTGTGATTACATATTCAGTTATACAAACAAAATGTTTCTGTTCTGTGATAATTGCACATTTGAAGTAGTATGGGTTTTGTGTAGTTGGAAATAAACCTGTTATGCAAGTTACTTTTGAGTTTTATTTTTACTGCATGATGCTTGCTTTTTAACCTGAGTTAATGATGTACATATTGAGAATTGGACAAATTTATACTTAAATTTAACATTGTTTTCCTGTGTACGCCAATTTATGCCATAGTTAAATATTCATGAATAAAAATATTGTTTGTTCATAAACATGTAGGTATGAAATAGTTTATTGAGAATGTATAAACTTGTCTAAATAGTTATATATAAATTTTTTTTCTGAAAATGTGTTACTGTATTTATATTCAAATGTTTCAAAATATTACATAATTCACAAGAAGTTGGTTTTGGTTTCAGGTACTTGCAGCTTTGATATTTGTCGCTGTTTAAGTTTATAGTTTGTGTGGTACATGCATCAGCACATTTTTGCTGTGCTTAGTTCCTTGTATTGTTTGCAGTTAGCAGGTAAAAAGTACAATGTTGAAAGATTTTCAATGTGATATAGTGAATGTGGCTGTACACTTTTCTTCAGAATTCATGAAGAGTGCAGTTTAATATCTGTATTTTTTGTACTGTGTTGACAACTTTATTATTACCTTCATTCATGCTTTCTTGTTGCTGTTTTTGAAGAGGACAAGAAATTTGGTTTGTGTGGCTGTAAGCCAAATTATAGGTAACAGAGGTACTGTTAATTCACCTGCTCTGAATCGCTGGCAAAGTATTTATTTTTCATCGTAAACGACATGGAGGTTCAGCAACAAAGTGGCAAGCATGCCTGAAATAAACGAGCTACTGTAGATAGTATGTACATCAACAAGCTATGGTGTTATAATGTTTGTGTCTGTATGGATGAAAAACGCATAACTTCAAGTGCTCGCTTAATTCATCACCTATTTGTTGCTACCATCATATGGCTTGGTCAACTACCAGTCAATTGCTACAATTAATTTACAGTTCTGTAAATTTTTACCATGCCCCAATTTTTATCCCCCTTTTTTATTATTATTTTATTATTATTTTCAACAGTGACAGTGAAAGTTGTTAATTTCGCTTCAATATGAAGAACCAGTACCAGCAAGTTTGTAGACTAGAGATTATAAAATAATAGGCAAGAAAACATAAATTAAGATGCTGTACAAGACCTTGCAAACAGGTGTCTTGTTTTGTAGCTTTGTGGTAATAGCATGTTTTTGTTCTGATATGTTGTACAATATCTAAAACAACACTTAAGAATTCATGTTAGTATTTACCTGATGTAGATTCTTACAATACCCACAATCTTCGTGAGAATTTTTAAAAACTGCTAGTAGTAATTCTGTAGTTGAGATAATTTTCAGATGTAAATTAAAATGTGTGTTTGTCCGAGAACTGTAATTTGACTTGTTTGATTTAACTTGTAGGCTTCGATAACGGGAGTGTAAATACACATTCCTCGTGCAGTTTTTGCGGTACATCAGTCCGCAGTGACTACCTCAATACACACATTCGAAACTTCCACGTTAAGTCTGTTGCCGTGCAGTGTGACATCTGCTTCAAGTTTTTCAAGTCGAAGGACAGTCGCAGATCACATATGAACCACTTCCACAGGAACAGATAGTCACGTGTGCTTGCACTGTAATCAGTATGCTTGTAATCTAGCTATGTCTGTAACAGTTTTGGTCTTATTTCAGTAATCTTCAAGTATATAGTTTTAAGGATTTGGCGGGAAGAGGCCACTAGGCTTACTAATTACATAATAATACCATACCATACGGTGCACATGTACTTACAGAGTAGTACTCGTTGATAGAACACACTTAAGAGAGGACGAACACATTTTCCACGGAGGCTTGCGACGTTTCGCCAGTCAAGCCGGCTTCTTCGGGTGCCTGAAGAAGTCGGCCCGACTGGTAAAACGTCGCAGGTCTCTGCGCTTCCGTGGAAAATGTGTTCGTCCTCTCTTGTGTGTGTTCTATCAACTACGACTACGACTTGTGCACTATATTGTATTATTTTTACTATGTAATTA
>PNEQ01111785.1:30655-72524 GCA_003012365.1 Medauroidea extradentata
TTTTTTTTTTTTTTTTTTTTTTTTTTTTTTTTTTTTTTTTTTTTTTTTTTTTTTTTTTTTTTTTTTTTTTTTTTTTTTTTTTTTTTTTTTTTTTTTTTAGTTATATACTGTGCATTTCCTGGTTTTACATTTTTACATTTCTTCAACCAGGCATGGAAATTATGTAAAAAATTACAGTAAATGATTTTGGAAATATGTTTTTAAAATATGTGTGTTTTCTTTCAAAATGGAACTAATAGAAATAAACTACAGTATGTACTGTATATTGAGGTTGATAGATCCTCACTGGTACACCTTATGTTTCATGTTGATTGTAGCATCTTCTTGTCTGAACAAGACAAATTAACATTTTGTATTTCTTTACAGTGTATATTTAATAAACATTGTAGAGACAAAATGCCTTGGGGGCTTTTATTTAGAAATAATGATACAGATAAGAAACAAAATAGTTACTACAATTACAGCAATCCCTCTATCTAACGACATTGCACGGTGCCAGGTAGTTATGTTGTTAGATCGCCAATGTCATTAGTCCTGAGGTAATTAATTTTGACCCCCCACTCCCCTCCCCCAAATTTAAATTTTAATGTGTGTTTTTTCTTAAAGTTAATGTAGAACAATTACTGATTTAAAATAAACAAGTTCTCATTTAAATTATATATTAATACAATGGAAAGGTGTCTTCCATATAAAATGGTAAGCCCATAATCCCCCGTGTGCCATGAGGTGAGTGGCTGCGTGGCATGCTCGGTCTGGTTGTGTAGGATGGGGGAGAGATGTGGCCGCTGGCCTTGGCTTGTCTCCCTCTTAGCTCGCTGTGAGCGCGTGATTCATCCTGTTTGCCTGGCACTAAACTCACAGACCATTACAGAACAACTCATATTATTTACGAGAAAGTATACTGCAACGATTTAAAACCTTTCAGCTTTGCTATTGTCTTTTTTTGTTGTGCAAGAACTGTTACAGCATGTCGTCATTATAATAATTTAAGAGATACTAATTAAAATGCTTATTAAAGAATAAACATTAAAAAAAAATTTCTGTATATTTTAAAAACTCAAATGCCTATTATGAACGTGAATTTGGAGCCACTCAAAAGGGCCAAAAACAGACTTTCAAGGTGCTGTCATGCTTAAAGTAACTACTATTACTCATCGCTAAAAGTCATAGGTCTATTGGAAAAATCATGAAACTATGCTTAACGCACCAGTTTAATGCTCTGTACTGCGAATAGAGGCGCTGGCTGTAGTCGCTCTTAATGCTCCGCTGTTGAGCGAGCATAAAACAAAAACCTTATCAACCCACAAACAGCACACAGTGACAGGACTGTTGTATTTGCATCATAGGCCGTTTTTACGCCGCAGTGATTTCATAGCCACGCGACGAGTGATCAGTAATACAGCGGAAGGTGTCTAGGTCAAGCCGAGCTCAGTTCTGTCGCTAGAGAAAATAAAATGAGATAACCCTGGTTTTTTCTTCTTTTACGGATTGATTGCAGTGCTGGTTTTTTTCCCTCCTGCTGTAATGAGGGCGAAAAAAAACAGTATCGTCTCTTCAACCTACATCCCCTTGGGCTCTCACAAGCAACGGAAACAAATAGATTGGCTGATGGGCGAGAGTAGCCGAGTGGGAGAGGAAAGACAAACATGTGGCTCTGTTCTGTGATGCGAGTGCACATGACTATCAGAGAGTCGCTGTTAATGCATGCGCAGACAAGCACAATCTGGCTTGTTGACTGGAGGTGGGGGGAGTGAATGGGTATTGGCTGGCATGGTCAGTTGGGGGGGGGGAGGGGTGTCTTATTTATTTTTAGTTGTGCGTTTCTTACAGCACAGCACTTACCAAGGAAACTGCAACGCGGACGGTTTTCCTTAAATTTTCTATTTTTATGACCAGAATTTTTTACGGTTCCTCAAAAAAGTCTTAAATTACCATTGCTATGCCGTGTCAGGTATCTGTGCAGCTGAGATACGGACATGTAGAGAAGTCAATGTGAGCGGAAAGTGCAGGGAGGAGGGAGCAGGGAGAATAGGGGGAGGAGATAAGGCAGTGTGAGTCATCATGTCTCACATATGTTGATGTTGCGTGGGAGGCCTACTCACCCGGCACGTGCCTCAACTATATTCCAGCCAAAGTTTCTGACATTTTTCATCAATTTTTTTTGTTTCACAGCTTTATATCACTAATTTATGGAAACTGCAGTACGTTATTGTGATTAATGTACACATACTTATTTTAAATAACGTTTTACTGAGATCTGTTGCACTTTGCTTAGCTTTGATCAATATTAAAAATATTAAATTTTACAGGGTTCCTGAAAATAATGTCATTGGATAGCCGATGTCATTAGATCGGAGGTTTACTGTACATGTGTTTACATTACACATTATGTTGTATGGAAATGTTCAGCATGATGGGGTTTTGTAGTCTACATTAAGTAAACATTATTTTTTTTTATGTACTTAAGATGAGTCAGAATGGAGTTTGTTAATTTTTCATTGTGGTAGCTTATGGAAAAGTAATTGAAAATGTGTTTCCAATGTGTCTTTACCTAAAAAATGTATTATTTTGGAAAAAGTGGTACCCTTAAATTCTACCATACAATATAATTTCTGTGTACTTAAAATATAACATTGTACTTGCTATTAAGTAACAACAGAATGTTATACAAAGTAGTTTTTAATTTTATTCTGTGAAATGAAATTTTAAAATTGATTTTTGGGCAGCATTATGGTACTCCCACTACGTCAATTTTGCATACATATTGGGGGTAAAAAATATGCACACACGCACACATGCACACACATGTACACACACATTCACACATAGATACATACTGTATATATATTTTTTAGCTATCGTCACATAAATATAATGCACTCCGTCTTGACTTAAACTGTATATGTGCCAAGTGTATTTCATCTTATTAAAGCTGTACAAGGGGCCAGCATTACAGGAAATATACATTTTAATGTAGAAACTTTTATCACTGTTTTATTAAGGTAATATGCTTATAATAAATACTTAATATGTTTGTTGTAGTTGAATTTAAATGTAATTGAAACACACATGTTGTTTAAATTAATTTAATTGTGTATTTTATGGAAAAATATTATTTGGTATAAACTATTGTAAAATATCCTTTTATCGTATTTCATATTTTTATGATTACGGCCATGAACTTTTTGCGTAAAGAATTTTGCCGCAGTTTGTTTCCGTGCCTTATGTGCACTTGTGCAGCTCTGTTGCATGGTTATTGGCAGCGTGATTTTGTGATGTGATGTCTCTAATTTGACTGTACCAATCAAAATAAGTTTGCTGTAACACCACACATCTGTAATTTGCTGACAGAAATCCAAGAAACGTGAGAGTGTAAACAGCCAATCATTGACTGTGAAGCAGAACTGCTGATGTGTACGTAAGACAGTGAAATAAACTGGGACAGAATTATTTTTGTGATAAGGTCTTGGCCATATCAATGATATTCTCAGAAATAATTGTGATGATTACAAAAAATTTGTGTTGCAAGAAATGCTCCTTAGGGTTGCATCATTGAAGAGTGCAGGTTTATGATTAACAATTATACATAATTTATTAGATAATAAATTAAATTTTCTACGAAACCTGTTGTGCGAACTTGAGGACAAAAAAAAATTCTTTTTGGAAACAGGTTGACATAGGTATTTTGCAGAAAACTATTTCCTGGCATGTTTTCTTGGTTGAACACTTGTGTTGATATTCAGTATCCATTATGTTACCAAAAAATATGCATACAGTATCTTTAAAACACATTAAATTGCTAAACCAATAATTAAATTTTTTTTTTCACTCATTTCTAATTTATTTATTATTTTACCCTCTTCATATTAAGAAAATGTAATAATGGTTGTAATATGACTCGTTGGATTCCTCTTTTGCATAATTGAAACTGTTGTTTACACTAATCTCAACGGTCTATGTATATTTGGTCACATGATCGATGTAGGCATACCAATAGAACCCTTGATTCTGTAGAATGTGGCCAATGCCTTGCACGAAAAAATAGGACATGTATCTTCTGATCTTGCATGAGGTATTCTCTTGTGTGATTTGGTGCAAAATATGTATCCTTCATGAGTTTTGTATGTGTTTTGCATTGTGGAAAATTTACTTTCCTGCCAGACCTTAGTTATGGCAAGTGTCGTTACCTAGGGCACATTGGTTATTGAACTGCTTGCGTGCTATGATGCCTGTGCGTACCCAGAAATTGTTTTCGGATGGGGTTATGGACTGTAATCGTGAAGAAAGAAGAAAGTATTAATAATGATCTGGTTTTGATGCTTTCATGTGTAGTGATAATAAACATTTTAAATTGTATTGTTTTACTTGTAATTTCAAGCTGATTCTGTCATTATTTAAACAATGCTACCACGAAGTATGTAATGCTCTTAGTTTTTTTTTAAATAAAACATTAAAACTATTTTTAATTCATATGTGTGTGTAAAAATTATTATAGATTTCAGGAACAGTCAAGATGAATTGGATCACAAAAATAATTATTGTGCTTTCAATAGATTCACAAAATTTGCATTTCGTAGCAAATTGCTGCTGAATTGTAGTCTTTATCATATAAGTAATGGGTCGTGAAAATTTCTTTTTTACGATTTGGTACGTACAACGCTATTGAACAGAACTTAAATCTGAGGATTTTTGTTAATGAAAAGGGGTATTCTTTTGTTTATAAGCAAACGCCAACAACAAATTTCCCAAAATTGCTTAGTTTTAAGCAGACGTTCAAAATTTGTGGCAAAAGACAAACATATTTATGTCTGCCCTTTCTTCAGTGAATGCGGCTGCAGAAAACTGGATTACAGTACTCAAACTTTAATTTTAATTCGTACAGTCCTAAATCATTTTACTTTGAAAAATGTAGTTTCATGATCTAATAAATTTTAGGATTAAAGCTTCATGCTCATAAACAAATAGCTGTGATAATCACCTTATCAAAGTTCATTAATTATTTTATACCTTATATTAAATTTGCTTCTATTTAGTACTCTAAACTGTAGTTTAAATCTTTACATTTTTAACACTTGGCTTCAGTTATTTTTTGTAATAATTTGAAGACACTACAATTGATACTTTAGTTATATTAAGTGGGACGAAGTTACCCAGAATTGCTGATGTTATCTGATTTACAGTACAATTTTTTTATAACAGAAAACAGAGACACTGTGCAGTGATAAAATTGTGAATTCTGTGGAACTCTTTTCTGTTGCCGTGGATGGTAAAATATATATAGTGCATCAGTTGCTACATACAAACACATTGCCAATATTAATAACAGCTGGTTTGGTGGTTGTGTCACTAAGAAAAATGGAGCAGACTCTTGAATGTAATAAATCTGACACAATTTCTGTTAATTAATTGTGGAGTTCTTAAAGCAGTTTGGACAAATGCTGCTGGAGACTTGTGCAGGCTTATTCAGAACATGTCTGACATTCTGACTAATAATTTTGTTTTATTTTCAGGTGGCGGGCCTGCGGGAGCACAATATGTGGTATGTAAGATCTGCAGGCAGTACGTGAATATAGAGCAGATTGAGGAACATGCACAGATGCAGCATGCAGATGTGACGTGCGAGTTCTGCCAGAAGGTATACAGCTCTAAGAACAGTTTGTACGTGCACCGCCATAGATTCCACCGAGCTGTCAGGAAGTTGTAGCACAAAGAATGTTTGGTGGCAGTGGCTCCGTCAAGATCACCTGCTTCAGTTACCTTGTATATTTGGTGGCTCACTAAGACTTTGTTCACGTGGTTGGTACCTACTACCACTTGTACACCTAGAGATGTAGATGCTAGTTTATTTTTATTACAGGGGCTGTAAATGTCGCTAAAGAATTCTTAGGAGGCTAATCGAAGTACAGTGAATTAAAAATTTGTTTCATTCTTTTCAGTGACTGAATTTAGTTACTAGGACATACTCCATTGTGTAATAGATGACTGTCAAAGAAAACTGAAGATAATTGAAAAATATAAGCAAAGTGTTCTTGCGCCAACAGGATACATACACAACATAAAATGCCATAAATGGAATCGTGTCAAATAAAACAAGGATAAACAGATAAAATTAAAATAATAAAATAAATACGTAAACAGATGAAACCCGACACCACCAAGGTAGACAACCCAAGTTTGAGGTCTGCTGTGACAAAGGGACAAACAGGACAAACAGAAAAAATGTATGACCCACAAAATAGTAATAAAATACAATACACGAATGAGGTAAAACAAAACCAGTATTATATCAGACACGAACAGAAAAACAACGTATGACACAGCGATGAGATGAAACAAAACACAGTAGTTTTCCAGACAGACAGTAGAACAACGTTTTGGGAACTGGAATCTGTTCCCGTCATCAGGTAGACACACACTGTTCAGGAACACAAGTGCGACTGGTCTGTGTGTTTACCTGATGACGGGAACAAATTTCAGTTCCTGAAACAGAGTTTTTTCAGAGTTTCAACTCCTACTTGTAAGCGTTTATTTTACACCCTCTGCATCCTTTACCCCAAATCTCAGATGTGGTGCAAGAGGTGCAGAAGTTACAAAATGGACCACATAAACATTGCTGAAGCCTGTCACAACCTACACCTATGTGGTGAAGCTGCGTCCTAATAAACTTTTAGCGCCTGCTAAGACAATGTGTAATTGTTGACCTTGTGGTTCATCTGTCATTCTCTAACAATTCATTTGCTCAGATTGAGTGCTGTAAGTATATGAGCAAGCAATTGCATTTTTCTTGGACCCTTTCATGCTCTCTACATGTCATGATTATTAAAAGAAGTGTACATACTGTACGTAAGTTGATGGATTTGGAGAAGACTCAGAAAATCAGTAACAGTGATATACCTAATTTTCTGATGCAAGTTTCACTTTTTAGTTGTTATTTTAAGTATATAATTTTTAGTAAGGTATAATATTTTTTTTTAGCAGTAACGCATGGCAAGAAATCTTTTTAGTTTGTAAATTAAGTCTATGTAGAACTTAACATTCAAAATAATGATGAAATCATTTTTATAATAATTATTTTTAATGTAAAGAAATAATTTACTAATAAATACTAATGTAGTTATAATTGTTGTATGCACCTCCTTTTCATGCTGTGTTTGTTTACGTGAAAGAATGTGCACAATCCTTAGTTTAAAGAGCAAAGGCAATAGACAGCATGAAATATTCAGTTCACAACCTAAAATACAAGATAATGTTCTTGTGAGAAATTTTTCTTCAGACCGAAACATCCCCTTGAATGTAGGTTATTTAGGAGGTCACCTGTTAAGGGAAGTATGTATGAATCAGTGACACAAAAGTTTATGAAGTATTACAACAGATGCTAGAAAGCATTACACATAGCAAAACTTTACATCAAGTACATTGCAACCCAGTTCAGTAGGTAATTACCTTAACTCTTAAATTGTGACATGCAGCCTTAGTCAAATACATAAAATACTGTTTAATTGCGGCATGTAATTTAGATCGAAAAGATAATTAAATGACTGTAAATTTTAGGAATATGGTTTTCATACTTTAAATTCACCAAAAATTAACTATTTACACAAAACAGATTTTTAAAAATTTTTTTACACTATCTTTGCATAATTGAAATGTTTTATCTCGCAGGTAAAGAGTTAAGGCCGATGGTTCCAGTGTTTGCAGTTTTTGCAAAACTATTTTTTATATTTTTAAATGGAGTAAATATTGTAAAACTGTCACGTAGAGGTGTTGAAAATTGTTTTTACTACGTAGCTTTACCCTTTTGAAGGAAACAATTTTATAATATTTGCTATTTATCAAATTTAATAAATTTCTTTGTGCAAAATTTTTGGTTTGAAACAATTAGGCTACATAGTAATAATAACTGTCAATGGACCTACATTACAATTTTATGATATCTGCTCCAGTTCAGAGTCTAAAATATTCTTTGAAAAAAACAGCCTCTTATGATACAAATTAATATCCTTGTATTAATATATAACCTTGTATTGGAAATTCACCAGCGTGATATTTTAAAGCCAGTACTTAAGAGGTACCTACCTCAAAGCCCAGGCGCTAGTAATGGTAGGGACAAAACATGTTGAATTGTATTATTTGTAGCATAGTAACTATCGAACCTGCATATATGCCACCAGTAATGTTATTGTTCATCTCTATGAGGCCCACATTGCTATATGAACATTCATGGATTTTTAAGTACCTTGAAATCTGCGATCAAAGAAGTTTTTTAATTCTCAAGAAACACTTGAAAACATTTCCTCATAATTTTTTCGTATGTTTTTTATTCACGTAACAATATTCTCTTCTCAATACAGAAAATAGTCTAAGTCAAAATTTATATAATTTAAAATTACTGAGTACCGCCTTATATATTTGTAAGATGTAAATCAGTTTCCATGCTTGTGCCAGTGCTCTGAGGTATGCATCTCCCTTCAAGGAATTTGTATTTGGGAAATATTTAGAAATAATCATATTTAACTGTCCCATGTGGGGTGATAAGCTGGAAAACAAAACTGTGCACACAAAAGAGTGGGAGAAAATATTAAATTTTTAAAATATGTGTTTGAAAGTTTTTAAGCTATGCCAAATGAAAATAGATTAGAATTAATATGAACTGCTTTTTCAAGTACGTACAGCTGTACGAGTTTTATATTAATTTTTTTTGCATGAAATTTAAAGAGATTTTGTGTTTATGTGTTTCCTTGGAAGATTAAGTATTAGAAGGATGTAATTTTTTAAGAATAAATTGCCACTGCCCTTATTTTGTAAATCATTAGGAATATATTTTTAATGTCTGTGTTTTTCTCAGTGTCACAGCAGAAATTTCTAATTCTACATCTTGTTGCAACGATTTTACATATCGTCGTTGCCAGTGAAAAACCTCCAATGTGTCATCGGTTGTATTAAAAGAGACTTTGTAATAGAATTTGTGTACGCAATTAAGTGTACACAGACTAATACAAATGAATTACATGTACGTAGTTCTGCGATAGTTAAAACCATAAACACTAACAATAATATGTGAGCTTTTTTTTTTGTTTACCTTCCTGAAAATTTTTGAATTTTGCACATAGTAGGTGTTTCACCAGCAACGACGATAAGGTTCTTTATAGTCAATGAAAATGTTTCAAGTATGTGATTGAAATGTACTACAATATATGGAACTTTGTATAGTTTGTTGTACAGCAGCAATGCATATAGGCCTACATTTTTGTAACATTGTCCTAATTAGTGATACTGTAATATTTTATGGTGCAGTACTTTAATATGTTCACACAAATCCTTTAACAGTATGGTGTACATTTTATCTATGACATGTTGAATGCATTTGTGTATTATTTATTTTTTTGTATTTTATCAGTGTTAGGTTACAAGTTATGGTTCCTGGTATATTGACTTAGAAAAGTTGGCCATTTATAGTTATTTTTCTTCTATACATGTAATGTTTTTTGTAAGTTGGTTAAAGAAGAGTGGAAATAAATTTTTTTGGGCATTCATGTCGGACTTTTTTCATGGAAGTGCAAGGGTTTTTTTCCTGAAATTGATGTAGCAGAATATTTATTCTCTATTAAATGTCTATATTACTGTACCTAATGTGTATGTACTTAGTTATATATGCCATAAGTGAAATTTGTTAAAGTGTAAATAGTCTACATTTTTGTAGTTTTTTTTTATGTGGAGCCCATATTATATTTTCTGTAGTACTAGTTCAGTTTAAGAATTATCACTAATTCTAGAAGAGCACATACAGTGGTGATTTCTCCTTATTTTTTTATAATCAATGTCTATATTCTGTGTATGAAAGGTGTAATATTGTATGTTACTTTTTATGACAACACGTAATGGAATTTCTATTTTTTCAGGATTTTGATTTGGTCTAAAAACATGGTAGTTGAAGATGATTTAAAATATTTGGTTTTTTTTTTTCAGCAACAAAGTCTTGTGATATTGTACAAAATGCGATATTTTTATGTCACGAGTGTTTGTGGCATTCTGTATCAGAGCCATTTGTCGTGATTTTCACAGTGAGAGATGATACTAACAATGATCTTATTGTGTGCTTTGTTTGCAGACTTCTCAGACATGAGGATGTTGATGCTGATGAACAAGAAGAAGGACCAGAAAAAGATGACGCCGTGCTCAGTATGCAGATTCTGTGGCATGCTGCTCAAGCTGAGATCACTCGAAGCCCACATTCAGAACAAGCACATGCCAACCAAGCCCATTGAGTGCAAGTTCTGCAACAAGATCCTCAAGTCGCAGAGCAGTTTGCGGGGCCACATGCAGCGCCTCCACAAGGGCATGAAAATGCCCGTGCCGTCACAGCTGCTCCTGCACTCCCCACCCAAGTCCCACCTGCAGGCCAAGCCTCACCTGCAGACCAAGTCCAACTTGCAGGCACGGCTGCACTTGCACGGGACGTCTCTCGTGCAGGCACAGTCGCATGGAATGTCACTTCTGAAAGGGCAGTTGCACGGGCAGGTGCAGTCGCACGCTGCGGCTGGGGCCCAGTCTGCCCACGCTGCGTCTCAGCCACCTGCGATGAACCAGTTGCACCCAAAAACCCAGTCGCAGTCACAGCCTCACCCGCAGGCAGAATCACATTCACAGTCGCAGTCACATTCCCAAATACAGCCGCATCCACAGCAGCAGAAACCACAGTCTCATCGCCCCCATTCCAATACCCGACCGCAACCACAGTCGCAGTAGACTGCTAGTTCATCGTGGCAAAGCATATCGCAAATGTGGAAGATTCACGACTCTGCAGAGTAGTCTTTAAAATAATGGCTGGCTGTTTATGACGCTGCTGTGCATAGATTTATTTATTTGTCTGATATAACGTAATGTAATCCAGAAATTGGGTTAGTGATCAATCTAAGGTGTGTGGGAATTTGAATGAAGTTTGTAGCAAGTACCCACCACACCTGTTTACTTACTGTGTCGTGTAATTTTTGTGTTAAGGTGTCAGTTTAAAAAACTACTGTCCTAAAAGGAGTATTTATTCCTGTACTGTACTGATGGGAGTATTTGTTCCTCTGCTGACTTTTTGTGACACTTTCTATAGCTGTACCTAGTTGTAATGCTCAGGCAGCTAAAGTATGTATTCATTTTGGAGGAAAAGGAATTCTGGAAATGTTGTGTGTAGTATATATATTTATTTGTAAGGATAAGGAATTGGGGATAATGATTCACTACTGTACATCATTAATGCTGATGCTAGTGAGTATTTAATAAGATAAGGAATTGACGATGAAAGTAACTATTGGGAGGTTTTAAATATAGTTACAGGCCTAGGTACTATGCATGTCTTGGTCTTTTTTTTTTTTTATAATTTTCATTAGGTTTGCTTAGTAAATGTTCTCTTGCTGTGTAATAAAAAATACAAATTTTTTCCTGTTGTGATATTTAAATGAGTATATTGTTGATGTGGGGTGATAAAAGTGGTGCACTGAGTAATTTTGCAGACTTAAAATTGATTTTCATAAATTTCATCACTATTGTTATGTATTGTAATCAGTGTAATGTGTTTTGTAGACTGTAGTGCGTTGTAGTCTTTGGTTCCTCAAGATAGAGAGCCACCCTGTGGTCATCTGTAAGTAATGTAGCTTCTTCACTTGTGTCGAAATAAATAAAGACATTGGAGTGTCAAAGCTTTCGTATTGATTGGCTGGCATTTTAAGCTACCGAACTACACACAGATGAGACATATGTATCTAAGTATTTCAGTTTTATTATTTCACATTGTGGTGCTTCACGTAAAGTTTCTAATGAACCAAGAATAGCTTGCAAGATGAATTTCTTTTTGTGGTACAATGTACCAGAGCTTCACTGTTGGTGTAAATGGTTGCTGTCCGTCCATTCATAAGGTTGGATGTGATATATAAAGTGTACATATATCTTGCATAGATGTGTGTTTTATGTTGTATTCTGCTTCCTTTAATTTTGGTACAATTGTCACAGGTGAGTGCAAAGCAAATAATTTCTGGATTTGATAAGGATAGACAAAGTCCACTAGGCAACATATTACGTATTAAAATTCAATACACACAAGTACATGTACTTGCCTTCTTTGCCAGAGGAAGCCAATTTGTTCAGCGAAATATCGTTAAATGTGCTTCTGCACATTGTGTGTAGTCCTGTTGATTTGTGTAACTATTAAGCTACGTTATCCTGTGAGTACTTCTGTAACGTGGGTCGGTACTCAGATTTTTGCATGTGGGAATCATCCCGGACAATGTCGTTGGTCAGTGGGTTTTATCTGGGATCTCTCATTTCCCCCAACCTTCTTATTCTGGAACCTCTTCATACTCACCTCATGTCGCCCCTCACCAGTGCTAAAGACCTAGCTGTTAAGCGCAGACCAAAATCTCTCACGCGTGTAACTTCAATTTTAATATGTAGTTTTGGTGTTAAGTGAAAGTATAGGCTATTTTTGTTAAGGTGAGTATTTTTAAAGTCCAGCTTATTTTTTTTCTCTCGGACCCAGTTTGCAGTATATGCAGTATTTTCATCATTTATAGATATAGATGATCAGTGTAAGTAACAAACATGAATGATCCCATAAGGAAGAAGTCAGCAACAAATAAAGGAAAAAAATAATAAACAACCAAAAATAATAGTTGAAATACAAAATACGTAATCTGTAAAACTCAGGACATCACAATTAAGACAGCACTGACAATACTGGAACGAAACAATAATGAACACAAGACAGGATAACGACGACGTCACAGACAACATACTAGACGACACAACGATGAAGACACAAACGAACACAGTAGATTTCCAAAGACCGATTTTTCATGACGTTTTGGGAGCTGACATCTGCTCCCATCTTCAGGTGAAGTAAAAATGAAAACTGGAAAAATTGGACAGTATTTATAGTCTGAGGCTCTGTTCCTAGCGCGACCAATGGCGGTCGAGGTCTCTCCTGATTGACAGTGCACCTTTTAATGGGTTTTATAGCCTATTGTCACTTCGCAAATAATTTTGTTTATTTTTTTGTTAAAGGTTTACACATATTCCTAATTCAATAGTTTATTGACTAAATACATTTGTGTTATTCACAATAAATACTGATTCTTTTATTTTTCTTTTGATAGGGTGTGTTTCTAGTGTAAGTGGAGTGGCATTTTTCCAAATTATTCTATGCCTATTTTCCCACACATGTTCGGCCAGTTTGAATTTTGCATCTCGCCTTTTTAGGTGTTGTTTTTATGTTCTTTAATACGTGTAAAAAGGAGTCTGCCTGTTTCTCCTATATATACACTTCCACACTCACATGGTATTTGATAGACACAGTCCTGGGTTTGTAGTTTTTCAATTGCTGGTTTCACTTTTGTAATTATGCTTTGTAGTGTGGTCCTTGATTTGAAAGCAGTCTGAATGTTATAAGTACCTCTTGCCTAGCAGTCTTATATTTTCTGAAAGGCCACGAACATATGGGATTACTAAGGTTCCTGCAGGTTTTTCTATTGTGTTTTGTGGATTAACGAGATGTGTGGGTTTTTCATGTGTTTTTTTATCATACTTATAGGGTAGCCATTTGCTAGAGGTTCTTTTTCCAGGTGTTTATTTTCAGAAGCTAGGCATATCTTTGTCAGAGCAAATCTTTTAGCCTGTGATAACTAAAGTGCGGATTGTATCAGTTTTAGTGCTTGTCGAATGGTGGAGTTAAAGTGGTGGTATTGGTCTGTGTGTAGGTTTTCTGTATACTTTTGTGGAAATTATGTTGTCTTTCTTTGATACTAGTACATCTAGGAGGGGAAGGCTCCCATCAGTTTCGAACTCATACGTGAACTGAATCGATAGCCTGAATGAATTGAGAAAATGAGCAAAAGAATCTTGTTTGTCAGTTCCATGTTGCCAGATCAGAAAAGTGTCGTCAACGTAACGAACCCAGACTTTAGGTGGAGTGTCAGTTTTACTTAATGCCTCTTGCTCGAAAGTCTCCATGAAGATAATGGCCATGAAGTGTGAAGTGAGGAGCCAATGGCCATGCCATCAACTTGTTTGTAAAAATCATGCTTGAATTGAAGATATGTTGTATTGACACAGAGTGTGATTAGTTCCATTATAGATGGAATAGGTGTTGTAGTTCTTTCAATCTGAGTGCTGTCATTTTCCAGTTTCTCCTTTATAGTCGTGTCTCTGCTACAGAAACTTTTGTAAACAGGTTTTGGATATCGAAGCTGACAAGAGCATAAGGATTTCGCAATGGATGTGAAATGACCAGAATCTTTAATGAAAGTAGGTGTCGCACCAGCAAGTGGTTCTACAATTTTTAGCAGGAACTTAAACAGGTTTTGACATGGAGAGTTGCAGGAGCTGATTATAGGTCGTATTGGCATACCCGGTTTATGAATTTTTGGTAGGCCATAAATGTGAGGTGGTTTGCTGCTGTGTGGTGTTAGTGCTCGCCTTGTTTTTTTCTGATATTTAGTTCTGATTATTTTTTTTTTTTTTAACGTATGGTTCACTTTTCATTCAGTACTGTCAGTCAGATCTTTGTTAAGATGTATGTACTTGTTCAATGTGATGGGGTCATTGATTTTATTCTCATAATCTGTTCTGTCCAGTACGACAATGGCGCAGCCTTTGTCTGCGGGAAGGATAACAATTTCAGAGTTGGATTTAAGTGTCTTAACAGCTCTGAGCTCGTCAGAAGATATGTTTGGTTTCGGAGGTCCAGCTGATGTGATTGCTGTTTGCACCATTCACCGGAATTTATCCTGTTTGGCTACTTGCAGCTTGTCTACGACACTTTCTACTGACGAGACTATGTCCAGAACAGGAATATGGTGTGGTGTGATACTGTAATTCAGATCTTTCTCCAAAACTGATTGTTCGCTGTCTGAAAGAACTCTTTTGATGCATTGATGACAGTGTTTCTGTTTTCTATTACTGGAAGATTTGTTACTTGTACTTAATCCAGTAATAGAAATCAAAAACACAGTCATCAATGCATCAAATAGAGTTCTTTCAGACAGCGAACAATCAGTTACCGGAAACAACCAGAACACAAAACAAAGCTGACGATACCCTCCCACACAAGGCCATCCGGCCGTAATATTATTGATTACATCCTGACTGACTTCTAGGCTTTTCTGAACTGTTATAACTTGTGACTGCATTTTTTTCCTTCCCTTTCTGAAACCGAGACCACTAAAGAAAATTTCTATTTAACAAAAGTATGACCAAATTTGTACATATGAATTCCAAGAAATAATTGAATCTAACATGCATAACAAAGTACAAAATAAAACTAATCTTGCAATTCCACATACTTCTCACGGTGCACACCCATCGAGTGCAGCTCTCAATTGGAATCCGAAAATCAGAATGCTACCAACGGGAGTTCCGGTAACTGGAACACGCGACATCCGGCGAGTGTGTTCTGGGAGCATTCAAGTGCAGTACAAGGGGTTCCACTGTAATTGGAATATGCCGTTAATAGGTTTGAAGTTACATGCAGTCCTAATGCATATAGGCCTATAAAATGCTTGTACAAATAATATTCAAATAATTCATAAGTGTTTTACAGACAATCTCCATAATTTTGCCATGGGCACAAAAGTTCTTCTAAAGTTTGATAGGATAATTATTAATACAGCTGTTTTGTTTGCGAAATTATTGAACATTTTGTCTGCGAGTGCCCTACTGTTATGAAGGGAATAAATTCTGACAACTTTCCAATGCCGAGTTTTGCTTGAAAAATAACAAAGTAAAATACTCTTTCTGATAGTACTTGTGTGTAATTGTTTCAGCTAGTAGCTTATTCAATAACATTTCCATTACAGTATTTTGGAATCTGCGTAAATAACAACGAGGAAGAGTGCAGTGAATAAATTAAAGAATCAGTATACAGAAACCAGTATTATACAGATGTTAACTGGCAGGCATTTCTAATGAAGACTATTTTTTAATGATAGTTATTACTCAGCACTCTTGTATTTATTAAATGTTAAAGAGCAGTTTTCTGAACAGCAGAATGTAATTACTTGTGTAAACAAAAGCAGAGAACTATGTTTATGTTTACTAGCTGCAAAAAGATACAAACTGGTTGAAATTGGAAATTGTGCAGGTCTTTCATTAGTATTTGCTTTATCGTGAACTGTCTACAGTATTGCTACACTTAATATTGCAATCTGACAGTTTAATATTTTAAGGTGTCTGATTTTTGAGAGCAAACATATATTACAAACATATATTGTAAGCAATTCATCAATTCATTATCACAGATTTTGCCATGAATTTTCTGGATGAGATTATAGTAAGTTATTTTCATTGACAAAGTCAAAGGGTATAAGGTGAAAAAAACAAGAAATATTAAAAAAATTTTGTATGTGTAGCGTGACTTAAAGTTTTGAGTAAATGCTTTTATTTGAATAATAATAATCAGCGCACTTATGCTGCAGTCTGTGTACATTCCACATAAAGCTCTTTCATAGTAATCAGACAATGGCAGGAAAGGCCGCTAGGCTACTAATTACAATTAAAACAGAAAGAATTGTGCACAAGTACTCACAGGATGGTACTCGCAGATAGAAACACACACACATAGGACGAACACATTTCTCCGCGGATGCGCGGTCACAACGTTTCGCAGACTACATCTGCTTCATCAGGTGAGTGGAGGCACACTGAAGTCTATTGTCCAGCGGTGGTTGGTAATCAGTGCACCTAGCGGCCATAGGGCGAACTAAGGTGCGGCGGGAAGTTTGAAATGAGGGTTTGTTATCTGAGGTTAAGGCCAGGTGGCTGTCTGGATTTTGTGATGTATTGATGTGCCAGTTCCCAGCGTCTTAATTCTGCTTTGTTTTCCAACTGTGCACAACAAAGCAGAATTAAGACGCTGGGAACTGGCACATCAATACATCACAAAATCCAGACAGCCACCTGGCCTTAACCTCAGATAACAAACCCTCATTTCAAACTTCCCGCCGCACCTTAGTTCGCCCTATGGCCGCTAGGTTCACTGATTACCAATCACCGCTGGACAATAGACTTCAGTGTGCCTCCACTTACCTGATAAAGCAGATGTAGTCTGCGAAATGTTGTGACTGCGCGCCTGCGGAGAAATGTGTTCGTCTTATGTGTGTGTGTTTCTATTTGCAAGTACCATCCTTTGAGTACTTGTGCACAATTCTTTCTGTTTTAATTGTAATTTCATAGTAATCAGTTATGTAATCAGTCCTGCTGAAGAATTCATTTCCTTTATTGCATTCCATTGAATTTTCAACTTTATTTTAACTTATTATTTTGGGGTTTCTGGAGATTTTGAATTAAAGTTATGTAACTTGTTATTTGAATGTTGCTTTGTGTTTAGCGTGTATTGCTATGACTTTTAAAGATAAACTGCACAGAAAGCTTTTATTTCATGATGCATTTGATGCACGTAACAACAAATCTTTCAAAGTACACAATTTCCAACTGGTTACATCAGCACCTGTTTTCCAACCAGTGAAGCCATGTCACATAATACACTGCTTCACACATTTTGTCTTAATGAAATATGTGCATCTTACATCATTCATTAAAATAAGCACGTTAAAAGTCAGTTATAGAACACTAAATACAGTCATTACACAAGTTTACAATAGAGAACTTAACAAAAATGCATCTCACAAATATAACATGGCTGGACCCAGAAAGACTTTAGTTATTTGAAGGACTATATGTGTTATTACCATAAAGTACCTCTTACCAACTTTTAAAACATATTTTAAGAATTATTATTTTCAATTTTTTTATGGTTTGATTCAGTACATGTTAGATATAGGTTTTTAAAAGTTACAGCAACCTTTTTTTTTTTTAAACTATGACAGTTATTGCAGGGGCGTCTTTGAATATTGGACGTACACAACATGCACTAGAACTTTGGTTGGCACTGTTTCCTCCATTAAAGCCTTAATCTAATTTCTGTTTTCATTGACAGCAATAAAGTATACCTAGCATGAATTCTCCAAAGGGTTTCAGCTATAAATGATTAATAAGCTTGTTACGAGGTAGCTTTGGAGAGCTAGAGTTACATAAATACACAGTGTTCTAAACCATCCATAATTGCAGCAGAAGGTACTACATGATACACAAAGAAACGTACCTGCAGACTAGACAAATTAATTTGGTGCACGACATAAACAAATCTCATCTGGCAAGTAAGTGTCATCAAGCATGTGGGTGTTTTGTTAAAAGGTCAGCTGATAGCCTTGAAGAGTGATCAAGCAAACTAAGGGATCTACCAGAATTAAATGACATGACATTCAAACAAGAGTTGGACAATCACAGATTTAAAATTAGAAAAAATTGAGAACAGCAATGTATGGTAGAAAGTGTGCTTTGGTGATGAATTT
The DNA here is from genome assembly GCA_003012365.1 of Medauroidea extradentata. Taxonomy (NCBI): domain Eukaryota; kingdom Metazoa; phylum Arthropoda; class Insecta; order Phasmatodea; family Phasmatidae; genus Medauroidea; species Medauroidea extradentata. The sequence goes on from PNEQ01111785.1 coordinate 49,045, forward strand.
ATCAAAACAACTTAGTAACAGTTGTGGGTGGGAAATGACAACTCACAAAAAACATACATACAGTCGCAGATCCACAGACATACGCGCACACACACACACTTATTGGCAGGAAGTACATCATTCCAGCCAACTGCGGGAAACATACTTACCTGCTGCATTTAAGTAGTGTATAGTATGAAAAGGCTATTTATTTTGTAAATATCAACACTACCTACTGCTCAGTATTTTTATGGAAACATTTTTTTATTGAAAATTTTAAATTAAAAATATTAGAAGAGGATGTAATGAAGTAAAAATTAACTTGAAAATATTACGTACCATATACTACAGACTACACTTCTTCATTGTTTGTCCCTTGCTATAGGCCTATATGTTTTGTATGCAACATGCCTGCATAGCATATAGTTTGCAGGTTGCATGAATCCTGGCAGCCTGTAAAAATTGTAGAAGTATATTTTGATTTTATCACTTTTCATGTAAATCATGGCTTTGACAAAGTACTGTTATGTCAGTGCATATTATAATTTTTACTGTTTTCATGGGTTACCAGAAATGCTGTGGTAGGCCACATTTTATACAGGCTTGGTTCATAACATAGGATGAAGCCATTTACAAACTCTTGTTTAAATATTCTGCTATGGTACCAAAGACAACTGGTATTAGAAGTTGGTTGGAAGAAGTAGAGAAAAATGTACTTGGCAATAAAGACCCAACACACTTTACACCAGTCGGTATATTATTTTGGACATCCATCTCACTGATCTCGCCAATTATGATTATCTGTATCTATATTTGAGGTGTTAAAAGTGATTCATAAATAAATTTTATTAAATTATCTCTCCTGAATCACTTGTTTACCTAGCCATTGCCAAAGTGACTTATTGCAGAGGCAGCCTGCTAACTGAATAACTCTAAAAGATGTAGGTATATTGTTAACACTGTTTATCTCTTATCAGCCAATTATGGAAAATAATGAAGTCCTCGTGCCTTTAGGAGAAGGAATAGGTTCTTCGCTTGTTTCAAGTTTGCAGGTATGTCGCCTGGCTGAGCATGTGCTCTGTTGGGACAGCAGTACCACTGCCTTCTTGTCGTCGTGGATGAACATCGACAGGTTGAGGGACTGCGAAGGCAGCTGCTGGCACCCCTCCAAAACCTACTGGAGTTCTTCCCAAGCAGTTGTGCAGTGTGGTACATTCACCTAGCGGCAGTCTGCGATGTAGTTCTGTGGTTTCTCGTTGATGCTTTGTTTGCTGAGCAATTTATTTGTCTCTGTCAGCGAGGTTGGTATGTGCTCGGAAGTCACACCCAAATCTTAGTGTACCATGTCTGGAAGTGGTCCAGAGTCCCAAAGGAACCTCTAGAGGTCTCCAGCCTCCTGTCTCAATACTTTCGTTCGAAGAGGTCAATTTTCATACAAAACAAGACCTCCACACTGCCTTAGGTACTTTATATCAAGTTAAAACATATTGCAAATTCTAAGGGAAATGAGGTAAATAGTTTGTGCTGGTAATATGATCCAGACTTAAAAGTATACAGTTACAATAAAAACTGGATAACAGTCTATTCTTCCTGTATTTTTGTACGACTGTGATCTTCAGCATCACATTTGCAAGTTTGTTTACAATGATGATGATGCTCTGCGACTAATACTGTATACACTGACACTTGTTATTTATTACACCCCTCAGTTTATATATATATATATATATATATATGTGTGTGTGTGTGTGTGTGTGTGTATGTATGTATGTGTGTGTGTGTGTGTGTATGTATATATATATATATACACACACACACACACCTACTTTTTGTGATCCCATTTGCTGATTTAAAACATAAATTTCCATATTTTTACACTTTTCCTCCATTTTACAACAATTTTTCAGATCTCTTGGGAAGTGTAAAAATGTGGATCCATTGTAATTACAGAAGAATTCTTAAATATGTCTGTGCTCTTACTTTTAATGTAAATTTTGTAATCTCTGTTGGAAACTAATTTCTACACAACTCTTATGAACTATGATATCCAAAACATTTTCAATTTATGAAAAAATTTTTTTAAAGTAGTGTTCAGCAGTGTTTGGTACAAATGTAAAATCATAATTTTTTTTCAAGCATGCTTTCGTAATTTTCTTTTTGTATCTGCACACTCACAGTTGGTAACTTAGGTAACAAGGAATGTAAGTTTTAAATTCATTTTTAACTATGACGTGAAAATTCGAATAGAAGAATGTGTTCATTTATTTCTCTCCATGCATTTTTTTGGCTTTTGCCTTGATGCAGCATGCAGGCTTGAACCAGCCATTTTAAATTTTAAAAACTTCTTATATACACACAAGTTGACATTGAAACAATGTTAGTTTTCACAGAATCTGTGATAATTAAAGATAGTACAAACACTAATTATACGTATTGAGAGGAGAGCTGTAAGAATGTTTTTTATTTGCATAGTAAATTTGTAATTTGTTTTGTTAGTTTTTTTTTTTTTTTTTTTTTTTAATTTTAATGAGCTTTTTCTTTTTGTTTTTTCGGCAAGCAAGGATGCGATACATGAAGATAAGAAAGAGGCATGTGTCCTGAAGAAGAAGAAATCCAAACCATGCACAAATACACAGTGAAACATAATTGTATTTGCTCACAAAAACACAAAAGGAAGTTTCTCTTGAACTGCAACTATAATGTAACTGTGTAAAGTTTACACTGTTATCATCATGCTTAACTCGTAAGAAAGGAAATTTTGACAACTTTGCACTATCAGCCATTAATATTTTGAACTATGTACATTTGAAGCTGCATCAAGCCTTGTTTCAAATAATGTGTATGTAGTTATGTTTTTCCGTATCATAAATACAGTTACACCCCTCTGTAACAACTCTATTTACAACCACCTCTATTACAACTCTTTTCTCGGTAACCGTGAGGTGTTATAATAGAGGTTTTTGTGTATTTATTATGACCATCCCTCTATTACGACTGTATTCTCGGGAACCGTGAGTGGTAGTAATAGAGAGATTTTCCTTTTATTGTATTTAAGAGCACTGTAATTTCTACCAGAGAACATTATTTTAGAATTTAAAACACATTAAATATATTTTGTGCAGCCTTAATTTGAAGTTCATAGTTTTCCGTTATACAGAATAGCTTTTTTTAATGGATTCAGTTTTATCCTCCTGCAAGAGTATTGTGCTGTGTGTTGTACCAGACATAATTCTTGGTTTATTTTTAGCAGTCTTCAAAATACTTGGTATAGGCTATTGACTTAATCCTGTTCATCATTGCGTTGGCATCAGAGAACTCTCATCTACTACATTGTCTACGTGTCCAGTTCCATAGCATTTACATTTCTGCTATTGGTAGAGGTTACATATATGTATGTCATATTTATGGTTTCATTTCAGCAATTTGAATTTTAATATTTATGGTAACGAGACCATCAAGAAGTGGTGAGTGGTAAAATGTTGAAAGTCCCCTTGAATAAACTGTTGTACTTCACTTGCCCTTTTATCAGCATTTTACTATCTCTTTTATACCTAGTATTAATGCTCCATACTATTTTTAGTTAGGTATTAATAGTATTAATAAATTAAATATTATGCATGTGACAAAAATATGTAAACTATATTCACGTAATGACTTATGCTGTGAGTAACTGTTGACATCTCATATTATGTTTCCATTAAAGTTACTATAATTTCTTGTTCTTCATAAGGCAGTTGCCATCAAATCTCGATATACCATATGTATTAATTTTATTAAAAAATGTGTCAATAATTTATTTTAATGGAAAAATTTGTGTACTTAGTGTATTAGAAAACACAGTAAGCTTGTGGGAATTCATAGTGTGTGAAATTGGTGCATATATGTACGGCTGTGTTTGATTTGAATCTTGTATACCACAAGGAGTTTCCCCCTGTCCCATTCACAGGACCCCGGTGCCCACTGCGACACGACAGTGGCCCCGCACTGACTCTGTGTGTTGTTTACAGGTGCGCAGCGATACCAGTGGCTGGAGTTTGTGCGCTGCGTGTTCTGCGGCATCGTCTGCCGCAGGAAGAACATGAATGTGCACATCCAGGACTGCCATATGCCGGTGGTTGCGGTCCAGTGCGAGTTCTGCCTCAAGATGTTCCGCACCCCCAACAGCTTACGCAAGCACCAGTATGTCTTCCACCGTGAGCTCAAGCTTCGTCGATCCATCACGGGGCTCTAGCTTACTTTACGTTTGGGAGCGTTCGTCGTCTGTTGGCAGTACTTGTTATAATCTTTAGGATGTCACCCCTGTGGTCACAATGGTGGTTTGTCTCCAGGAGCACCAATTATATGTAATGTCATGAATTAAGAAACTTTATTGTAAAGGGGTTTAATTTGTTCTTCATTTTGGAACATAGACAGGAAGCTGTGGGTAGGGAAGGTACATTTATACAACGGGTTTATTGTATCAAATTTGTTTTAATCACACAGATGCTTATGTCTTTGATTTTTAATGAATTGAATGTGATTACAAATACTGTTAAGTTTGTAGTTAATCTAATGGACCAGTATATAGAGTTTAGATTTCATGAATCATTAGATGCTTTTTTTTGGGGGGGTAAAATGGGAAGTGAACTTGAATGAAATGTATCATTGTAAATATTTCCTATTGATGACAACTAATGAAAATGCAATGTGTCAGTTGTTGCTATTGAAATTAGAAAACAGTTGTGTCTGAAATGAAAATATTTTTGCTAAATTAATTCCTATAAAAGTATGCGTACTGTTATTAAGTTTAGAAGGGAATATGTGTAATATTATTTTGTTTGGAACAACATTTTATGATATTTTGATTATAATTGTCGTTTATTTATGTAGAAACCTGGTTGATGCAGATGCAAAATCGCATTAAAAATACAATCTTAGACTCATTATTCATTTAATCATTATGATCTATCATAGATATTCCCGATATGAAGACTACAACCGAAATGTTTTCTGAGAAACTAATTTAAAAACTAGCTATGTTTAGCAGTCTTCAATATTTTTATAAATAGTAATAACTTTTACTTTCTGTGCTGTCAAATTTTTTTTTGTCAAACATAGACGTTTTTCTTATTATTGTTTTTTTTTTTTTTTTTCATATTGTTGTTGCTAAAAATTGACGTCAGTGCATGTGTTTGCCCGACTCCTTTATATTCAAAATAAGAGCATGCGCATATTCATTGCATATATGATTGTGACTTCAACATACACTTCCTAATTTCTTACTTTTACTCCAAATTTTGTAATGTGTATTACTACACTAAATAATACTTGAGCAGACATTTTAAAATTATAGTTGGTAGTTCTCTCTGGTTGAGGTGGAAGTACGTTTCACTTTTTTTGTAGTTACCTGCTCGGGCCTGTGAAATAGTGTGCGGAGCTTTGGCATAAAACATTTCATTCCAAAACTGCACAGCCTGTCTGCTAGCGAACAATTTATATGAGATGTTACACGTGTGCATACCCATTTCAGGTTCGTAAGTTTTCTTAAGGCCTTGTTACGGAGTTTTGCAGTGATTTCGAAAATATTTTTTTATTGCTACCTAATACTCTTATCAAAATTTCGCTGCACAGTTTTGACACTTATATTTTATAATTTGTAACTGAATTTTTTTGTAGAATTGTACTGAACTGTTTTTTAGATTTCATTACCCAAAGTATCACGTTTTTCGTCGTGAAAATAAGCAAAAATTAAGTAAATTATTTTTTTGTTGGCGAATGGTACATTATTTTAAAAAACGCGTCCACAGTATTGTGCATCGTGTGATTGCACATTGACTCAAATTTTTCAAAACTTTTGGTTAAAAAAATATTTGAGTTATTGGCACCAGTCTGAAAAAAACTCGGGAACAAGCCATTAGCCAAATTTCTAGGGGAGGAAAATGGTTAATGCTGATGTTTTCACAGTTATTTTGAAGTAAAAATGTTACAGGCCAAATTTTATGAAAATGTTAACACATGTACAGAGTGTTTATTTATATTAGTTGTATAGAGGAGATTGTTGACAGGAAGACAGCTTGCCAGTTGAGTTAATTTTGTCTAGAGGTTGCATTGAGGTGAGATAAGCATGCTTAGGTTACCCTTATCACTTTTGTGGTATCACTCCTTAGCTATACAAAATACCCACAACTAAGTGTACACCCTAGTGCATCAGAAATTAAAATTGTACTTTTAAATATATTTGTCAGGAGATAAAGGCTAGTAAGGCAGAATGTAACAATTTGTTAGTTACATGAAATCATTTTTTTTGGAAGGTTGCGTTGTTTATTACTAAGCACTATAGTCTTGTTAATACTGTAGTTCGTTTGTTACAGTTAATGTGTCTTTTGTTAAAATTGTGGGGTTGGGCCCTAAACGTTAGCTGTTATTTTGTGTGATTAACTAATGTTCATCTGTTATTTTATTCTTTTACCTTAATTTAGAACTTTTTTTTCTGACATTTAATACTTGTACTTTAGATTTTTAAATCTGTCTGACTGAACACGTGTACGTATCTGTATACAGCTTGTTGTTATTTTTTGGTAATAAATGTGTGAACCAGTTATCTGTATTTTAATAGTAGTGTACAGTAGCTGAAAATCCTTGTTGCATAAAAATCAGTTTCTCTTATTTTTTGAAAACATTAGATTGATTATTTATTGTTGAGAAAAAATGGGTTATGGGCTAGGGGTTGGATAGTAAGTACACATAACAGAAAAATATTGTAATGTAAGTTATACTTTTAGAATTGAAGGAAAACAAGAATTGCAGCTGGCAAAGTCCTTTTGGTTCTTTACTTGTCTGTTTGTGTGTATTCTAAGGTTTTCTGTGACACACCACTTGCTGCAGTGGTTTACGTCCCAAATACTTCTTTGGTTTCTAACTTTCCCCCATTGCAAGAATTGATTAAAAATTAAATGTGCTTTTCACGTAGGTGTTCTTAGCTGTGCAAAATATTTCTGCCAAGAATGAACTGGAACAAATCTTTAAAAATTGATTAGTTGTGTATAATGATTCTAGTCGGTTTGGAAAATTTTTCCTTGGCACAAAATGTAACTAGTATGTAACAGAAATACATCCTGAGTTTTATGGAATATATTTGAATATTTTTTAAAAATAAACCTGCTTTAAAATGAACATAATAATACAAAATCACAAGCAGTTTGTGAACCAATGCACACTGGTGTTTGTTAGTCCAAAATACCTAGTAAGCCAATTCACAGGCACAGTGAGAGGTGGTAAAGGGTTTACTCTCTCTCTATGTTTTCAGATATATATAACAAGAAAATGTTTAAGTGGCTAGCATTTTTGTAATGTATGAAATAAAGTAATAAAATATCAGTTTTTGTTGGTGGTACTTGCAGACATTAGTGGAACTCAGCCTGCCATGTTAAAAAATAAAGTGGTAATTACATATTCACAAGTTACTGTACCTGAAATTATTATTGATGTGCTTTACTTAATTAAGTTTGCTGTGTTTGTCAGTTCAGATTTGTTTGGTTAGTGATTGGGACTGTGTAACTTGATTATTTTGTTCTGTATGTTGAGGGAAAGTTTTTTTGTCATTATGTTGCATAAGCTGTGTTGTAATTTTGATAATGTGTTGTTACCTGTTACTATGGGCTGTTCACAGTGAAGTGTGCACTTCTCAAGAATAATTACAAAAATAGATAGATTTAAATGTAGCCCCAGATGTTAACTTTCCAGTTTGGAACAGTTTATAAAAACTTCTTACATTCTACAGTACGTATACATTTACAAGTAGAAGTAGTAGTAATTAACCCTGCCCTTCAAATGTGCTCATGTTACCAAATATCTTGCCACATCAATATTGGAAACTCTTTTCTCAAAGCATCGTGAAAACGGTGACATGTGACAATAGCATGCCTAGGACGATTAACGAATTTCCTATCAGATCAAAATCGCAATGACAAACTTTTAATGTCATTGTGAAAATATGTTTACTTTAAGGAAAATATTATTTTGAATGCTGGCCATCTCTCTAAGCTGCTAGGGACACTAGTGAAATATGTTGTGTTTTTTCCTTGAGAGTTGCAGATATTGGAATAATGTAGAGCCTTGATTTTACAAACTTGGTTTTTACAAAATTTCAATTTAACAGTAATGTATTATCAGAAACTGTGACCAGAGGTTACATACTTGGATTTTACGAAACATCAATTTAAGAACACAGTTTTTGGAAACTGAAAAATTTTGTTAAATAGGCTTTCTACTGTAGTAAAATATTTGATGTGACCTTGTGATTAGTCTATAGAAAAGAATCAACATAGCTGCAACTGAATTGTTGAAGGTGCTAACGTTGCTGCTTGTTTTTTCATTCCAGAATATAAAGTAAATGACGTGGTGTGCACTGAGTGCGTGTTCTGTGGCCACACCTATCGCAAGACGTCCTTGACGAGGCACATCAAGGACAAGCACATGCCAACGGTCCCGGTGAGTTGCGATATCTGCGGCAGGACTTACAGGTCGTTGAACAGCTGTCGTGCCCACAAGGGTCGTGACCACAAGAACATGAGCTCGCTAAGCATCAAGCCAGAACCGTTGTGAAGAAGTTAGTGCATTGAATGTGAGGGTTTTAGTTTACTTGTTGCTTAATTGAAAGCCCTCTTTTTTGTAATGAAATAATTAACGTACATCTATATCATTTACAATATATTTACAAAAACCTTACTCTTAGTGAAGCGCGAAGATATTTTTGTCAGCATTTATAATCAAGGTCTTTATTTAGCACTGGTGAAGTTTGACTTGGTGTGAGGAGTATGAGCAGTGCTGCAATAAACGAGCGGGGGAAACGGGAGATCTCGGACAAAACCCGCCAACCAGCGGCATCGTCTGGCACAATTCCCACGTGCAAAAATCCGGGGACCGACCCCACAGGAAATCAAACCCAGATCACCTTGTTGGGAGGCGCAACGTGTGATCCCTCGACCACTGCAGCCTCTCTTGAGCCTAAGGGTATAGCCAAGGTATGGGGAGATGATAGGTGGTTATAACAAACCTCTTGCTCTTGCCCTTCGTAACTAGTTTTGAAGAAATTTATTAAAAAATCCAAAATATTTATATCAGCAGTATATCCAATGTTTTGTTATGAAAACTGCTAAAATATCATTATTTTGCACCTTGGAATTCAAATTTTCCTGGGGGAGGACCCCACCCCCAGGGGTCGTGTTCATTATATAATACTTAGGTTAACCCCCCCTCCCTTTACAAAATATCCTAGCGACACCACTGTTGACCCTTGATAGATTGCCTAGACGTTTTTCAATCACATATTGTTTTTTTTTTTACAGTAAAAAATCAGCAAAAAGCCTCTTTAGTACATACTTTTCATTAAGACATTAGTTGTTTCCCCATGAAATGACTTATAGAATTTTATGTTGATTTGGAAGCTTAATGAAGTATAGCAATTAATTTGTATTGCAATGTTGTGTTACATTTGTAAGTAATGAGAATATGATTGTCATGAAAATGTCTCATATTTTGATACCCTACATTATAATGATCTCATAGTCATTTTATAAATAACTAGAAGTATAAATGTAATTTTAGTTATGAACAACAGTTAATTTTAATCACATTATTACAAAGTTTACATTCTTTGTCTTCTAAGGTTTGAATTAACCAGTGGTTAGAAGGAGCTAGCTCAAAGAACCACTGCCCTTGTAGCAAGTTCTTTCTTCTTTTTTTTATATGGGCTCAGCCACTTTTTTTATTTACAACTAGTGACCAGGGTAGCGCTAATTGAAGACTATACGTTGACATGCCACACACTTCCAAGACTTGAATTAATTATAATTAATCATATATATTAAAAGCCAAAAAAAAGTTATATTGATTGCTATCAAACTTCACAGGATAACCAGATGGGCTAATCTGAAGATTGCCTGAAAATTTCATCAAAATCACTCCAGACATTTTGAAGTCCATAGGTAACATACATACACACATAGATTTATATATTTATTTGTATTATTTAGTAGGCATCAGCTCATACAAGCGTGCTACTTTTACGTTCCTCAGTTCTCCTGATAATCTGGAGCAAGAGCAAGCACCATGAAAATATAACTCATCGGAGCTTCCTTATATCACTCTAACAGTCTGCCCAGCTGCATCGCCACACTTATCCTGTGTGTTGGCTTGGGAGGGGGAGGACAGTAAAATAGCTGTGAGTTGCTGAAATACAGGAGAGAGGAAGCGTGTGTGTGTACGAATGGCTTAAGACAGAGAGAGAGAGAAACAGAGACAGAGAGAAATGGAGAAACGGAGAGAGTTCGACCACAAAGGGGAAGTGGGTGCTTGTTGTTGCAGGTCAGACGTGAAGCATTTTAGGTGTGCACAAAAAACTGCGCCCTACTCTTTCTGTCTCTCATCTGCCACGTCCTCTCTTCACCCAGTTATCTTTTAACATTGGCCAAGACATTTTCTATTGAAGTGATACTACAGTCATTGGCGAGATAAGATGGCCACATGAGCAACTCCCTGCTTCTCCACCTCGTTTTTTAACACACTCGGAACATGTGACCTGCACATAGCTAATGTTAGAAAACCGAAGCCCCTGCAAATAAATGTAAATCACTGTACTAGTGTTGTTATTATGGGGAATAAAATAGTGTAACAGTGAAAATAATGAATTTACTTGCAACTGAAAGGTGATACGTTATTATACATTGTTTACACAACTAACGTGTGTTGCGTCAACTGTCAATGTTGTTTTATTTAAACAAAAATGTAAATCTTATCACAAAATTGGTTTTAAATAATTATGTGGCTCATTATTATAATTCAGAATTTACTAGCAACACATTACTTCAGATTTAAATTAGGTACCTTACCAAACTTATTAATTTTGTACACAAACGACAATCAAATGTATGTACAAAATGTATTTTCAACATAAATGTACATTTTTACAGTCGTCTTGAAAAGTAAACTTAAGTACATATAGGCTGCTGATGGTTAAATGAGCTTTTTTCAAAATTTTGGTAACAGAAATAAAATAACAGGTAATGAAAATATTTTAGAGTAGCCTCAAAAATTAAATCATAAATGATGAAATATATGTGCTGTGTTTGGTATTTTAAAATTCAGCTTTGCTTAAAGATAATTTCAATTTAAATAAACTAACTGTGCCAGTTAGTGTTGGAAATTAGTTTACGGTAATACATATGAATAGATGTCACTTAAAATTTTTATAACTGCTTTTTACTGTCGCTAACAGTCTAGAAAAGGAACTGAGAATGAATTTAGCTCCAGGAAAGATGAGTTTTGTAGTGTGAGCTAGCTCCTTTCATCCCGAAGAACTTTCCATGTGGTTTACCTCCTTTTACTTTAAAAGAACTTAGTTGAGCTGAGCTCCAATTTCAAAGGAGTTGTCGTAGCACTGGTATTATCAAGATTTCATTCCTCTGATTTCCCATTACTTAGTCCAGCAAATAATTGCATTGCTGTTGTAAACATAACAGAATTATTGGATGTTGTAATTTATTACCTTGGACATCATAATTTGGTTTACATAAAATGTTATTACATATTTTACTTAATATTAAGCCTCTGAGTTTTCATGTAACTTTGTCTTTTAATTTTCTGATATACAGGTTATGAATTACCGTTTGTGTCATGCTTATTGTTTTTAAATGAATAAGAATTATTGTTTTAAATGAATGAGAATTATTGCTTTTAAATTAATGATGATTAAGTGAATAACAATTATTGCTTTTAATTGAATAATACATAGTTAGTGTTTTTAAATGGAAAAGACAACTACTTTTAATTGAATGGAACCTGTTCAAACAGAAGCTTGGGTGTTAGGATAATTTTTAGGTTTGCATATATAGAATATGATTATTTCATTTGTTTTTGTTATAACTTACTAACTTGTACGTTCACAAATTAAATGTGTCCTGAAATAATATTTTCGAGAATGTTTGTGTAGAGATTTCTTAAACTGCATTAATTTTGTACAATTCAGGAAATCTGTCACAAGTTAGTTAATAAAGGAACTTCAACCAGGTTTTTATGTTGTTACATATGTAATTCAAAACCTGCTCAAACATTCTTAGCTATGTCGCTCATTTGTGGATTACTCAGGTAAGGTGCCAAGATAACGTAACTCAGTAAATGAAAAATTCTTTTTTCCTTTATATATTATATTGCAAAGCTAATATGCTATGGGAAACCTATGTCAGAAAAATAAACTTTAATCAGTGAAAGGCATAAATTAAATTATTTATTTTAAAATTTTGGCACAATGTGAACAATTAACGTAACAAATGAACAGTTATCAAGTTAATACATTAAGAGAGAGTGTTTGTCTGTGTGTGTATTTTGTGTTAAGTGTAAAGATAATATTTCTTAGCGTTGTTTCACTTGTTTATAGTAAGATGATGAAATCACATATATTACCTAACATGTCATAGATTGATATACATTTCAGCATAAATTAAAATGTTATGATTTTATTAGAATGAAACTAAAATATAGTCTGCCTTTTAATGTGCATTAATCTCAGGCCAATATTACGTGATATTAGATTCTAGTTTCACTTATATAAGGTTTTTTTGTACCAGTTGTCTTACCAGGTAGTATGGCAGCCATCTCACACTTTTGGTCTCATAGCTATGTCAGATTCCACACCATGTCTGTGTATGGTTCAGTATCAGCTTTAGTACCATATATCTTTCAGAGGTTAGAATACTCTGTGACTGTTATCTTAAACAGAGTAATGAAGTGAAAAAACAATACTTCCGTATTGGTTAAGTAGAAAACATGTGACTGAGTAAATCATTGACAAAATACAACCATCATAGGCTGATGGGGGAAAAAATAAAGTAAATTATTGCTATTGTTAGTTCACCACAATCTCAATGAGCCATGAAATGCATGCACTGTGTAATTGTAATATTTCTAGCATGCTTTCACAGCAGTTGGTATACTGTCTTATAGAAGATTGTGCAGGATGAAGTACGTTAACAAGTATTGTGTAATATTGGCTTTTGCCACTTTTCAAAATACATGGGAATCAATTTTTTATACAATGCTGAGACGCAAGCAGCAGCAAATTTTTAAAACCGTACTACAGTCATTAGTGTTATTGGTATATGCATGTGTGTGAAAAATGCAACACCGTTTGTAGAATTAATATGAAATGAAACAAGCAGGAAATGGTGTAGTTGTGCAGTATATACGTAATCACAGGATTGTTAATTAAAAAATAATTTAGCGTATTAGAGTTGGTATGCCCCATTTACGTGAAAGGGCAATTTTCAAGTATATTTTAGAGTTTGAATGTGGTCAAATAATTGCCTTGATTGAAGGAATATTTTTATAAAGTGAAATCACTTCTGATTCATGGCAGAATGTAATGACAGTTATGAGTGCGAAAACAGTAGCCACCAGATAACAGGGGAAGTCGTAAATTCTTCATGAAAGGATGTAGCTGGAAGCCTTGGTGACATTCACCTCATATGCAAGATCGTGGTACACCATTTTGCCTTATCTTGTTTATTAGCAGAACATTTGAAATTGCAACAAGTTTTATATTGTCTGCATTCTGGTTTGATGGCGTCTATTTCGAGGTGTACATGTTTTCTTCGGCCGAGGATTCCTTTGAGTGAACATGCTTGATGCCTCACAAATACACGCATTGGCATTCTCCTTCATCTTGTGAGGTTTGTACGAATGACTTGAACTTTCTACTCCTTCAGCTGTTTTCTTATATTTCATGCTCATTTTCATTGTGGATATTGGAAGGTTTATTTCTAGGTTATTCGGGTGTTAGAAGTGCTGCTCATTTTCTTTCTCGCTTAGAGTGTATCTTTCTGCTCTTACATTTCAGAATGAATGGAAGATTAGCGAGTTAAAGCACAGTTAAAAGAAAATATAGGTAATATTTGTTTAATAGGTGTTTGTTTTTCGTAGCAGTATTTTCCAATACTTGTTATTCTTTGAGAAGTTTTTAGAAGCATATTGCAATGAATGCATGTAATTGTATTTCATTAACTTTAGGCAGTAATTAAATCAAACAATACTAGTAAAAAAATATATTTTCTGATACAATTTTAGTACTTATCCAAGAATAGTAACTATGTCCAAAAAATGTGCTATACTGTACTTTGAAAAAGCATAATTGAAGGGCTCAGGCATTTCATTGTTGTACCTAAACAGCTGTTAAATACTAGGCTGCAAAGATAGGAAACTTCATAAATAAAGAAACAAGAATGGTTGGTCGAGGTGTATATATTTTTACCCATGTCAACATGTGCACAATTGCTGTGTCTTTTGGTGTTGAACTGGCAGCAGGTAAGAGCATCAATATTTTACCTTCTTAATGCAGATTAGTACCTGCATCTGATCGCAGCACTTTAAACATTCTCAAAGTGATTGGAACTTACACAAAATGAGATTTTGAGAATCATAAACAGGGATTCAGGGAGATATTGGTTACCATAAATGATCCTTACTATTGGTGTTGAACAACCTTCTATAAATACACATTTTGACAATTGGCACAGAAAATTCTGCTTTTAGTACTCTTGCAACTATTTCAAATTAATAGATTACCTTTTATTATTTTATTTTAAATAATTGTATAGCATTAAATGTATTATTTTTAGTCCGGTTTTTGCAACAGTTGCATTTCTAAAAGGTTGAACATATTGTGTCGCACCTACACTACAAATTGTAGGTCACTCAACAGTGACCGCTGCAGCAGACTAATTGCAGAGGCCAAGTCATAGCCTATAGCCGACTCTTAAAGCCATTGTATAACAAGACAAGACTTATCCACATGTTACCAGAAACGTTTGAGGTTTCGTACCCCAGCCAATACTGATGAACTGTGGCCTCTGGTAGAAGTAACTTTCCAGGTAATACTAGGACCGGTGACTGAAAGTAAAAATTAGTAAAAATTGTACAATACAGAGCCTACTAGTATTTAAACTTATACTGTCAATAATCTCATTAGCTTACTATAATGCACATTATGAAAAACAAATTGTGTAAGGTACATTTTTTATGGTAGATTAACAAGAGGAAGGGGGACAGACAGTTACAATTTCTGTTCCAGGTGAAGATAACCCCAGGTTTATTTTCTTTAATTTTAATTTTTATTTGGCTCAACATCTTATTAGCAAAATAGTTGTTAGAGACGGCCACACACGCAACTTTACACAAAGAAAAGAACTAGAAAAGTAGTCGGCCATGGCTTATGTTAGGGAATCCTCCTAGCAAATGCCGGAAGTGGTTTTAGCAGACAATGGAATGCTGAAATCAAAGGAACTTAGGTTCAAACCCGGGTCCTTCCTGATGGTAGTCTGTGTTACCGTTGTGCCACCTCACTTGGTAAAGTCTATATTTGTGTTGTTATTACACTGTTTTGATACCATTTAGTTTCTTCAAAGTGTTGCATTTTTCACAAATGTGTTTTTTTTTTTTTTTTTTGCTTACGTTAAAATAAATTCAGTTTTTGTGTGTTGTCATAAAATGTATGTTTCTTGTTCTTGTCTAAACTTTTGTGGTACCTAAGTACTGGGTGTCATGGTGAGTGTAATAATTACATGAAAGTAAGTATTCTGGTTTGGGACACAGTGTAGATCATGTAGTGTGGTTATAAGTTGTCACTCATTACGTTTATGTTGTTCGTCACAATAAAGTGGTATGTTTTGCAAGTTGTTTGTTTTGTTTTAATATTTTAATAGAGAAAAAAAAACTGGGTTTGCACCTGTACTTCTCATGTACCTAGAATATGAGTTCATAATGTGACGACCAGTTAACTTTGTCAGTAAAATTAGGGAACAGCTATACTTTTTCTGTTATGTAAAGTCTTCCTTGAGACAAAATTTATTGTAACTATTGGGTATATATATTTTTTTTCTGCTGTAAGATATACTTACTTTGATTTTATGTAAACAGTTTAGTTGTTTGGTGTTAAATATATTAGATTTTTATGTATTGTTTCAGTATAAAAAATATACCAATAAATTTGTGTGACTCTTAGTAGTATTTATTCAAGTCTAGCCCTTGCTGCTGAGTGTATCACTTTTCAGTCATTTTAAAACTGAAACCGTAATTTCAAAAAATGTTCAAAAGTAAGTTACGCAGTTGGAAGCACGTAATAAATTTGTAACATTGTGAAACTGCGACTTTCAGGTTGCTGTTAACATTTTATGTACAGTATTTCATCAGAATGCCACCCCAGCTTCCAAATGTGTATTTTCATGTCAATAGTCTGTCAGAGTGGTACATAAAAAAACATTCATCCCGTGGTAAGTGCGACAGACAGATGAAATTTTGTTGAGCGTCTAACAGACATGTTTGTAGCATTAGTGAGTACAGAGCAGTGCATGAATGAAGGGTCAGGAGGAATGAGGAAATACCAGAGAAAACCGGAAGACCAATGACGTCGTTCACCATGATTCCCACATGTGAAAATCTGGGTCGGCAATACCAGGAATTGAACCCGTGTTACCATGGTTGTTCATTTGTGTGTCAAAGGGATGAGAGTAATCGTAGCTCGTAACGATTGTCTGTTTGGAGGAAATGTTGTTCGCTTCACACTGTTGTAATAAAGGGCTTACAGTCCATCTTTCGATCCATTAGCACGTGTACATGTTCACCTCAAAAGTTGTCAGTTTGCTGCCACAGATGTGTGAATGTGTCTTACCACACGGAAACAGCTTTGAAATATGCGCCATGAAGGAATTCCAAGCAACGTGTACTGTAACTTTACAGTGATACTGAATTTGTTTGCGAAAGGAGGCACATTTCCAGAACAACTGTCGTCACAAACACAATAAGAACGCCTATTGTTTGGCCACATCACACAATTATTTTCATTTTTTGTTATATATAATTTTTATGTTCAGGGTGCTTGCAATATAGTAAGTGAAGGGTTTAGGGTTTACTACTTACCGTAGAGTTTTTTTTTTATTTAGAATTGGTAAAGATGAAATGAGATGGAATTGAAGAGTTCCGAAATGTTGGCGCAGTAGAAAAGGCAGCTCCCATAGGAAACGCACAAACCAATGGTATTGTCTGGCACAATTCACATATATGGAAATTTAGGATTCAAACGTAGATGTCTTGTCATTTGGAGGCTGCCCTAATTGCAGTGCCAACTGTACCCTGCGTGTGCTGTAGGTAAATGCTAGGTTTGTCAGTTGACGTTTCAGTCTTTTTTTAAAGTGGTTATAAAAAAGTTAGTTGTATAACATAACATTTCTACTACTGTTATGATATAACTTTGATGAAATTACATTTTCAGTGTGCATAATTTCTTGTGCCAAGATCATATGTACAAAATTTTGGTGTCAGAGATTTTACCCCAGAAATATGTAACTTGAGCATAAACTAGCAAAAAGTTAGGGGAAAACGGTTTTCTATAATTGCATAATTTTGACTTTTGCACATTAGTTTTAAGAAACCACCATTTTTCCATTAATGTATTTATCCTTGATTAATGTATGTTAACGTCTCTCCCTCTTAGTGGCAAGTGCCAAAAATCCCTGTTCATTGCTTGTGAAAGAACTGCTTAAGTAAGAAACATATACTCTGTATGTTTTTTAAGTTGTTTTTTAAATGTGATTTCATGTAGTACAATGATTCAAGGAGCCATTAATTACTAGTAGAAAATAATTACATTCTGTATCTAATATTGATATTAGGACATATTATTTGAGATGTTACTGCAAATTTGTTAAAAATTAGTTAGCAGATTTTGTAATATGCAACTTCAAGAAAGCTTGCACTGAGTGGGTTAAGCCATTGTAAATCCTTAAGAATTTGCATTATATAAACTTTGAAGTATGACATGTGTTTTGCTTAGTACTGTTAAAAATTGTGATTGATGTTTCTGTGATTCACCTAATGTTTTGCAATGACTATATTGACAGTTTAATTGTGGTTCTCAAAATTCAGTGAACATCAAAAATTTTTCAAAATTTTATTTTCTAATTGGTTTTTCTTAGGAAATTCAGTAAATAGTAATGGTTCACATTGTAACCATTACAAATAATTATGCTTGTTAGTATATGTGGCTGACTGTACATTGCAGTAAATGAATGTAATGTAGATGGCAACGGTGCAAGATTGGTATGACTAGATATTGTTGGGTGTGCAGAGGAAATCCACCCCAGTGTATTGTTCATTGAAGCTTGGGCTTTTTATTATGTTAGTGGTGTGTAGTAGTGTATTTGAAACAAGTGAAAGAGTGCTCTGTGTTCTACAATTTATAAAATCGTAAATTTAGTTTTTATTAATTGCATGTGGGGCTAAAGAACACAGTTTCCATGCTGAAATATTTACGTTGCTTCCATTTTCATATGATATTTTCTTTGACTCAAGTTTTATACTCTAAAATTATAATTCGTTAATGATATTCGAAAGGGAACTCCTATTTATATTAAGCTCCTGTTCTGCTCTTACTGCATGTTATCCTCATGAATGCTTCGACATTAAACTGAAAAACTCTCCACTCTGCTCCAACATGCAACGTCAGGAACCACCCCATAGAAAATCCAATCAAGATTGCCATGGTAAAAGGCAAGTATTGTGTACTTTACTCTTCTGCAGTCTAGGATGTAATTGTGGGGGTTGGTGGTGTGTCTTGGAGTTGTTGTGGTCCGGTGTTGTTGTGGTCCGGTGTTGTTGTGGTCCGGTGTTGTGGTCTGGTGTTGTTGTGGCCCGGTGTTGTTGTGGTCCGGTGTTGTTGTGGTCCGGTGTTGTTGTGGTCCGGTGTTGTTGTGGCCCGGTGTTGTTGTGGCCCAGTGTTGTTGTGGTCCGGTGTTTTTGTGTTCCGGTGTTGTTGTGTTCCGGTGTTGTTGTGAGGTTGGTGTTGTGAGGTTGGCGTTGTTGTGAGGTTGGCGTTGTTGTGAGGTTGGCGTTGTTGTGAGGTTGGTGTTATGAGGTTGGTGTTGTTGTGAGGTTGGTGTTGTGAGGTTGGTGTTGTTGTGAGGTTGGTGTTGTTGTGAGGTTGGTGTTGTTGTGAGGTTGGTGTTATTGTGAGGTTGGTGTTGTTGTGAGGTTGGTGTTGTTGTGAGGTTGGTGTTGTTGTGAGGTTGGTGTTGTTGTGAGGTTGGTGTTGTGGTTTTGTATTATTGTGGCTTGGTGTTGTGGTTTGATGTTGTTGTGGCTTGTTTTAAAAGGAGGAGTAAGCAGCTTGGTGTGACTTGCTTTTGGTTTGAAAAATAGTGCTATGAAATCGAATTTAAAAAAAACATAAAACATTGAGCTCTTCAGAAGAGACTACATTTTTCTTCTAATGTGCTGGACCACAGATTCATTAATCAGAACTGGTCACTACAGGCAACGACTGTGTTTGCAACATTTGCATCACATCCCACTTTTCTGTAGTGCAGCGAGAAACACATTTTACTTGCATTTAGAAGGACACTGCTTTGATTCTCGGTTCTTCCATCTTGATTGAGGTTTTCCAGAGTTGTTCCAGGCTGATGCTTGTATGGTTCGCTTGTATGATCTGTCTCACATATGAAGTCTAGATTTAGAAAGTTGTGTTGCCTATCTTGTATTAGTTGTTTCCATGTAAATAGCAAATGTTATCTTTTGCCACAAATATATACATACTTACTCAGCTGACTGTCAGACTACCTGCTATATATAGGCAGTCTTCTACTTTCATATATTTAACTGTTGTACTTTTCAGACTTTCATACGCTAACTGACAAAAAATCATAACATCATTTTCTAGCTCATCAACACTATATGCATGGTTTTCTGAATAGGTACCATAATTTCAAATGCCTCGACAAATTAAAATTATTATTTATAATGTATGTTTCAAATAGTTATGAATATAACTACCCCATGTGAAACTCAGTAACATAAAACCAAGTCTTCATTATAGTTTTTTTAATTGAAAGGCTTTTTCCGCTTATTTTCTGTAATGGAACCCTTTGTTCAATATGTAAGTGTGCAAGTATCATTCAATTTTCATACATTCAACTTTCATACATGTTTTCTGGGAGTCTGTATGAATGTAGAAGACTGATGGCACTGTAAGTAGTCCACATGCCAGTCTTGAGAACTGTAAAAAACTATAATACTTACATGAGACAAGTTGGCCAATTTTTTTCCTGTTCATAGTATTTCACTATCATGACCTTAACATTTTCGGAGACACTAACGAAACTGCTAATATATTTGGACAGAAAATGGGAGAGGCAGCGTGACTTCTCGAGAGGCAGACTAACCGTGGGTGTTTGTTGTTTTCAGAGTTGGTGATGACTCACAGCCGCTGCGAGTTGTGTGGCAAAGTGGTTCACAAGAGCAGCCTTAAGAGACACGTGCGAGACATGCACCTCCCGTCAGTCGCCGCACCTTGCCCCATGTGCGGCAAAGTGTTCCGCACTGCCAACACCCTGCAGAACCACTTGTCCTTGTACCACAGGGGCACTTCCCTTGCCAGATTACAGCACTTCTCCCACGACAACAGCTGAATACCTCCGCCTGGCAGTTGCCTCTAGCTTGTCTGCCCAGCCATCGTTGTGTACTGAGATAAACAACAGTTACCGAAACATTTCTCATATTCATGAAAGTGTGCCCTAATTGTTTACATACTCACTCTTCTTGTTGAAGCTCTAATCACAGTAGAACCCTTTTATAACTTTTCTGCATGTAAAATCACTTTTATTTGGTCCCAATATTTCTCCAGGAAGCGTAATGCTTTCATATCCTGCTTGTAACAACATTGGTATTTTTCATTTCCTGCATAAAACGTGCTCAGGCAATAACCAAAGCTCAGACAAAATTTTTATAACAGTATTACACATTTTAAATTTAATAATAAGCTGTGGATTAAAGACATCTATAGAAAATTAATTTTTGAATGGCGGAAAATAGTCCGCTATGCTAACTAAGTACTATAACAGGCCGAGGTATAAGTACTTAACAGATGATACGTGTAAATAGGTACTCGCACATGAAGGGACGGCATATTTTTCTGCGGAAGCGCTGTCGCCATGCTTGGTTTGCCTTCTGGCTGCTAGGCTTACAGGGAACAGCATTCCCTGCTGACTGCACTGCAGTGTGCCATATCTTGCCGCCCGAGGAAGCCAGTTTGATTCTGGTGAAACGTCGTGACCCCTCTTCTGCGGAAAAATGTGTGTCGTCTCTTTGTGTGTGTGTACCTATTTACAAGTATCATCTGTAAGTACTTGTACTTCTGTTATATTACTTTGGAAATAAGTTTTTGTTTGAGAGAGTGTCATACACAGTGTCACAGTGACACGAATGATGGTGATTCTTAAATGACGATCATGAACCTACAGAAATAAAATGGGAAAGTGTATTATTCACATAATGTATGTTAATGATGGCACATTAATTGCAGCATGATTTAGTCTAATTTTGGGCTGATTTACCGTACATAAACTATGAAATTGCAGTAACTTTTGTATAGTATCCATTTATTGTTGTAAAAATGTTGATTCCTGCATATAACATTTTCAATAAAATTATCCATAGGTTATTTTATACTTACAGCTGATTAAATTGTTCGCTTATATTTCTTGTAAATATAGCTGTTTTCTAACACTAATGTCTAAGGCTACTAGAAGATATATTTTCTGATTGTTATTCTTGGCGAGACAATATTAAAAAAATGCTTGCTCACTTTACACTGAGTAGTCTGAAACTTGGTGTGAATTTTAATGCTTCCAGTCATGAATCAGATGAAACCTCTGGTACATATATGACATGATATATAAATAAAGAACATACAGTACCTCTCCCGTCTCTTTAAGTACTAATGACGTATCTCAAAAGTTCAGATTTTTTTGTTGCGGCCATTACAGTGAGTTCCCAGAGTATATTTTCGTATGAAATGGGGTACATATTGATGAAAAAGGGCTTAAAACGAATTTAGAAGTTTTTCAGCAAACTTACCTATACAGTATATTATAAGTTTTACTAATTCTTTATAACTTAAAAAAAAATTAGGTATGGCATTTTGTGCAGTGAGAAGTAGTTGCTTCAGTTTAGTTAATTGTGAACAATAGAAGAATTCAAAATGTGCGTTATTTTAAGGCCATGATCTCCCGTTTCAATGGTTTTTGCGATAAGTATACTTTTTTAAAACGCAAACAAGAACTGACAGCACAATTTTGTTTGGTAGTTTATTTTAAATGTTTTTTTTTTTTGCAGTGGCAGCTAGTACGGTTTCATCTAACAAGTCAACTAACCAAAATTTTGTCAATTACATAATTAGCTGAAACCGTAGTATTTACTGCCTTTAAAAATTAGCCAACATGGTGAAAGTAGTTTCAAACAAAACTGCCAAACAGATTTTTGATATCTGCTCTCGTTTCAGTTTAAAAAATAATTATCGTGAAAACAGAAGAAACAAGTGCACATGGCGTTAATATTGTGTAAACGTAATTGATCTGCGAAAACATGATATACTGTATATTGTTTCTTTGATATTGCTCGGCTTTATTTTAGGGCACATATACTGTGGTTTTAAATTAATCTTGTTCAAATTAATCCTAACTGGTTTTGCAAGTAATTTTAAATATAAAAGTGTTCATATGCATGAGTTCGAAATAAATTGAATCAGAGTAATGTCAAGCTGTGATATATATTATATATTTAGCAAATACAACTCAATATGTTTCAATGTGGGGGAATATTTGTTGTTAATGTTCACAATTAAGAAGTGAATTTTTTTTCTTGAATTTATATGCCAGCTTGCAAAATTTTTTAGAGTTGTGTGCGGACCGACAAAGTTTTTTTTTTTTTTTTTTAAATCCAATACAGTTTGTTCTTTTTCTTCGTGTCTTGTGTGTGTTTGGTGTTAGTACAGGAGTATTGACAATGTATATTATTGTCTGTATTATTGTTTTTCTTGTTTGTTAGTAATAGCTATTTTGTTAAAATTATATCTTGATGAATGACCATTGTTGGAAATTAATGCTCTATCACATATTGCATCAATCGTTTAACACATTCTGCATTTATAGCTATTAAGAGAAAAATAATTGAAAGCTCAGGTTACGGAGTGTTCAATAAATCTTGTTATGTAATTATGTCACAATTTGAGTACCATAAAAATTGTGTATGTAAATTGTTAATTAATTGTTTGCATTAATTATTCATTTGTAATATCTATACTGTTAAGTAATTTATCACAAAATTATGATTTTAAAAATGTCAAACGTGAGGGTTGAAACTGCCTTAACATAGATAAAAAAATTTTTAGTCACTGAAATTGGTGAGTTTTTATTTTATGACGTTACGAGTAACACAAACTTCTTGCAAAATTAAGGATATACCAGAGTGACAGCTGTGACAATCTTTGAGTGTGAGGGTAACACGGGCAGGTGAGGCTTTCCTGAGTCTCATACTGCCTGGCCTGAAAATATCAACCTGCTTGACAGTCTGCTACACACTACTTTTTATTGGTAATGGTTTTGTCTTGTGTATACTCTTTTTACCAGTTGCCTTCACTTTCATAA
>PNEQ01111785.1:72624-124803 GCA_003012365.1 Medauroidea extradentata
ACTCATCACTGGAGCCATGCCTGCAACATTATTGTATTTATTTATGTTACAAACAGTTTGAACACAACATGTATACTAGACCAATTAAAGCACAATTTTTTACATGTTGGGGGGACTAATGCTCAGTGTGGTTTCGAAGAACAAACTACTAATGGACTGAGGCCCTCTTCTAACATATGTAGCAGCAGAATATATTGTTTCAAAGTGAAATTTCAAAGCAACCATCTTAGGAGGACTTGAGACAATGACTTGTGTTGATGAACTTGAGCAGCTGCAGTTTGTAACAAAACCATTGTGGCAGCTGTCCTGTGAAAATCCTGAGAAGTGTGGATTTGTTTTCTGTAAAATGAAAATCCAGAACCTTGGGACACTGATATGTTCAGCATAAATACATCAGAAACAAAGTGGGAAATACACATAAAGATTATGTTCTTGGAGAGGGGACTTGTGCATTAGAATTAAGAATAAATATTTACAATTTATAGGCAGGCAGACTATAACTTTTAAATAGTCTGTGAATATTAAATCTAGAAAATAGTAGTTTTTGCTTACCAACTACACATCAGGCTAACATGTTGTTATTTCTCTTAAAGATATGAGGTCGGTATGGTGACCATATCAATTTGTCTGTCACGTTTCGCAACAGATACTGAGTATTCAAGTTGCTTTTAGCTTGCGTTCAGACTACTGCAAACTCAAAAAACTTCCATTGACGCCATTGAATAAAAGTAAACAATATATGTATTGCTTCATAGAATACTGCATTGTGAATATGTTCAGTTTTGCAAGAAACACTTCTTCTTAATCATCTGTAATGCATTAGGTAGGTGAACTTCTTGAGAAGGCTCCGTACCTGGGCTTTAAATGTGGTGCAGCAAGTTGTGAATATTCTTTTTTTGACAAAACTACTTGACATGCAATCCATTTGTATAACTAGGAAAAGAACACAATTTTTAAACTATGTCTCTATAAGTTTGAAAATTCAATACGCTTATTAAAGCACAATTATTTTAACCGCTGAAAATTACTAAAAAGCTTTTTCAGACTGCTGAATCTGTGGAAATGCCAACTGTATCTGAATAACTCAAAAATATATGCATGCACTGGACTTTGAACCATACTTTTCACAGATAAAATGATTTGGGCACTGCTTAAAGGTCCCATAGGTAAGATAATACCAGTAAACCACTGCACGACAGTTGGATGACTTGTACATAGAGGAGTTATTGCATTACATATGCCTGTCAGCAGCACTCTTTACACTCCATCAATGCCATTGCTTCACACACACAAACAAACACTATTTAAGGAGCCAAGCACTTTTGCTTACTTAAGCTAAGAAAATGGTTAATTTATTATCATTTTGATGAATTTTTTCATATGTAGGAAACTTAAAAATGATGAAACACATTAGCATAGGTGATTAATTCACTAACTTTTGTAGAAAAAAAACTGTATTGCCTTACATTTGTAGTTATTCATAAATGTACAGACAATAAACTAATGGAAAACTTTCGCGGCTACTGATTTTAAAAGGTAAGGCTGACACTAGTTGAGCATCTCATGTTTGAAATCGATGAAGCAAGTGGTGATTGCACGTGAGGCTGCTACAGTGCCTGAACTTTCACAGAACCCTACCTCACTTGCTGTTGAAAATGGAACACTGTTGTATTTTCATGTAAAATGATAGCCTACCTACTCAAGGTTGATATATTACCAATTCTCTTTCAGCAAATGTAAACAAAATTGATATGAGTTGATGAATTTTTTAATATTTTTTGTTATTGTTGTGTTTTAATATTAAAAAATCTAAAATATTTCCTGTGTTGTATTTTTGGTAAGAACAATGTTGAAGCACATTGACTAGTTCCGGAGAAAATATGAGACTCACAAATGCTTGTGTGAGGATTTTTGTGAGTTGTATTAAATGTTTGTTCTCGTAGATGGAGTTGTAGGCTCTCACTGATTTGTGACGGTGGTGTTCTTACAGGAGGGAAGAAGAGGAGGAAGAAGGTACGCAATCCAAAGTACCAGATGTGCTTGTACTGCAGCAAGATGTTCTATCGCAAGAACCTGAAGCGACACATCCAGGACAAGCATCTGCCCCCAGCAGATATAGAGTGCAACGTATGTCATAAAGTGTTCCGGTCTGAGAACTCCTTCCGCCACCACCAGTTCGCCTTCCATGGCGTGAGGAAACGCCGTCCCCGCTAGCCTTTCAAGGATCTTTGGCAGTTTGTGTCTTAAAACTTTTCTTGCGTGACAGTTAATTTGTTTGTACATTTTGAAAGGTTTGTTTTATGCATGTTTATTGTAATTTTACTAAAAAAGTATTTTGTAATTTCATTGCACATTTAATATTACATACTTGCATGTGTTTGTGTATGACTGAGAGTAGGCGCAACAATTTAATTAATGCATGCCTCATATTATGTTATGATCATAAAATTACTTTTTTTTTTTTCATACGTATATACGTTTTAGCAACTTATTTTTAAACTTTGAACAGAAGCCTTAGAAAAGATGGGCTTTCTAAAACTTGATACAGGTAACTATGTCACTTGCACATACAGTAGTAATTTTTGCATTGTGCAGTCTATACCTGAAAGTATATGTCCACATTTCACAAGTTGTGATGTGTTACTGTGACCCTATATTCATCCGTGTGATATATCTTGGTTCTTAACTGCACAAAATAACAAAATTAAGTTACAAGTATGTAACAATGTAGATATGTTTATTCATATTACGAGAAAAAAACTCATTGATACATGAACTTGCAGTCTAAGAGTGTGGTTTTGATTCCAATGACGAAACATATGTTATATAGTTAATATGATATCTGGTGATGAAGGGTGTATATGACCTAAGGTGTATAGAAAGGTCTGGGAATGAAAAATCTTAGGTGCATTGCATGTTTTAAGTTGGTTTTGTAGTAAAAAAACATATATATTTTTGTCATTATGAAATTTTTTTACACGTGTTAAATATCATATGTGTACAGGATTTTATTTGTAGTTGCTTCTTTGTATGGTGTGTAAACCATTATTTGTGACAATTTACGCTGTGATTTTTGACTCGTTTTGTATAAATGTTTAAAGCTTGTGAATGGGATTGTTATTTTTGGTAATTTTTGTGCATGTAAGGTTTGTCTACTTGTTTCTTCTTTCTTTAAAATTTCAAAATAGTTAATGTACTGGTGCTTTTTTTAAAGCATGTAAATGGTAACCGATGTCAAAATATATTTTTTTGTGACGTAGTAAAATTGACGTATTAATTAAAATTCTCTTTTATATTAAAATGTATTGTCATTGGTAAAAAAATCATAAAAATGTAAGAATGTTGTAATGGAGTGTGTTAGAGAATATTTTTGTGACATACTAGCAGTTACAGGGATTTCTGTTAGTGATATGTTCATTAATATTTTCATAATTATGTGGCTGCTTGTTTCAGTATTCAACATTGTGTTAAATAAGGTTGTGAAAAATTTTGAATTTGCATGTTATCAATATGTATTATCATCTTTTCATGATGTGCCTGTTTGTGTTTTGTAACATAATTATTTATCAGTGTGCAATTTTCAAAAAGGGGACTTGTTAATTTATGCCAAAATGCAATTTCTGACTATGTTATATGTGTACTTTTATGTAATTTTATGTTAATCATAATTTATGGGTTTAAAATAAATGTTATGCATGAAAATGATGTTAGTTTAATTGTAATTAGACATTTATAAGAAATGTCGGTAATTTCGTGAGTGATTGTACACAGAACAAATTTAGCAACATCAACTGAAATGTAAAATATGCAGGTAAAGAAAGCATACTGTAATATTGAAAGGATTCTGAATTGTGAGCTTCTCCTACATCTCTTATATTCTTTGTGTCAGGTTTTCTTGAACTAGGTCATTTGACATTACAGTCTTTGTTGGTCCTTTAGGGGTATTTATCCCTACCACCTTGCATTTATCTGTTTCTTCTCGATAACTTCTGATCCAGTCGATTTATCAACATTTTTGCTACGACAAGGCATAGATACAAACTTAATTGATTTTCTGTATTAGCTCGAACCATAATATTTTCATTATTTTGCAATGGGATACAGCTGAAAAGGAAAAATTGCTTTATTTACGGGAGCGACTACAGAGGCCGCAACATTAACAGAAACAATGCCATATGGATTCCAAAAAGTGAATGAAACAATAAACTATGCCTTGTCAGAGTGAAAAAAGTAAAACAACGTCTCTCTTCCCTGATTAAAAGAAAACCCGTATAACCGATCTGACAGGGATCAATCCCCCTTAAGTTGTCTTGCTTGTGGTTTGTCCCATCAGTAGGTATCTGACATAGGCTGGAATTAAATCATTTATAGGTTACAGGTACAGGATGCATCAGAAGCATCTGTAATGACGTGTTAATGATCCTATCTTGCTAATGACGGCATGTGTTTCTCAGTACAGACAAGCACTGTGGTAAGTGAACAACGCCAGTACAAAGACTGTGCTCTCCAGCTCTGGAGCATCTTGTTATAATAGCTAGGTTCACAGTATCACGTTTTGGTTCAGGCAACGGAATCAAGTCACAGGTAGTCCTTATGTGTTTCTGTGTTTAGGACGAAACATACCTAAAATAATTATTGCAAATGGAGTTATATATTATGCACTGTGTATAGACACATATTGTGTCTGAAGAATCAAAACCATGTACAATAGAACCCTGATTTACAAGGCCTCGTGGTGCCCTATACTGATCTCATTAAATCGCTGTTTTGTAAAATTGAGTACTTGTAAAATGGAGGTTAGGCCTCGCAGTGCCCGAGAATGACCTTGTAAAATTGCTACGTCATAAAATAAAATACTCGTAAAATCTGGGTTCTTCTGCAGTATATAATTTATCCATATTAGCACACAATGGAGAACAGATTATATTTTTAGTAACACTAATAAAATAATATACTGAAATCTGTTAAAAAACTTTAATTTGTAAAAAAATAAACAATCATTTTACAAAGAATAATTTGGCATAATTTTTTCTTCCATCTTCCAGAAAATTTACTAGTTTGAAATACGAGCTGAGGTTTTGCATGTTCACTGACGATGTGCTGTTCCATGTATAAGTGAACCTCTTTGTCGTCAGAAACATAGGCAAGGGCAGTACAGATGAGTTCTCTGGGCGAGTGAGCTGTGCTGCATCTCATGCCCCTTGACCAAACAGGTTGGGCATCACGTCAACCTCTGGTATGTCTTTAGCTTGTGAAGCACACACTTCCTCTTCTCCTGATAAAAAAACTTGACACTCTGGTATGTACCCTGTTGTAAACTCAAGCCTGCACTTTTATTACAAGTAAGTTTCGTTGCTCCATGGTCTAGTCTCCCCATGAATTGAACATCCTGTTGACTCTGGAAGGTCGTACCAGTGTTCCTGCTCCTCTGTCTACCCTAGCAGTGCCACATTTGGAAGGGCTTGGGTTTGATCTCACGTTCTGGGCATCCTGATTTTTATTTCTATTGTTTCTTGAATTTCTTCATGCGAATGCTGGGATGGTTCTTTACCAAAAGTCAAAGCTGATTTTTCTCCCTTTTCCTGTCAACATATACTGAAGGTAAATTAAACAGTATACATACAATACGTACACACATCAGGCATCACAGCATTTATTACAGCTCTGTCTCACGTTTTCTCTCGTTTACATAACATACACGCATTGTGTTAATGTGAGTGCATGCATACATTTAGACACAAAAATATTTCCTGCAATCGTCTAGCCTGGTTTCTTGTATGTTCACAGGCGTTCTTCTGATAGAGTAAAATCATATCATTATTCAAAAGTTGTCATCTTTTGCTTGGAGGGAAATACATTTTTTAATGTTGGTCTTATGCTTAGTATAAATGTTTGTTTATTATTTGTTTCGGTGTAATGTTAAGTGAACAGTTTTTGCTTACAAGATCTCTCTGTGCCCCTCTCCTCTCTTCCTTAATATTTCCTCCCAAATATTACTAAACCAAAGAAGAACAATTTTTTTTATTTATTTTGATAAATTATTGACACCACTTTGTTACAAACCTTAATACGGCAAGCGTAAAAAATTCATAATTTTTAGGAGCATATTTAAAATATTTCCACTGTAACATGGCTGTGAAACTTGTCGATAGCTCATCAAATGGATTTAACTTAACCACCAAAATGAGAGAGTTATGAAAATAAAAATATTCACACTAAATTAGTTTGTCTGCTGATAGTTTTTATAACGAAATTGAAATTTAATGTATGTTTTTGGTTGAATAGAAAATTGGAAGTTTTCTAGCACTTTTATAAATACATAGAATTTTTAGTGCCATATTGGGATTTCGACACTGTAATGGTAAGACCACTTGCTACAGGGCAACCCTGGTTCGATTCCTGGTGGAGTCTCTCTAGATTTCGGTAAGTGAGGGAAGCTCATCAGATGGCGAGTTTCCTTGAGATAGTTTTGTGCTTACCTTTTATCATCCTGACAAATGCTGAAGACCTCATCATTAAGGTCGATGCCTGCCTCACAGCCTTGATGAGAGAAAGGAAAGTGATTTACATGTTAAGTTATATCTGTGAGGCTGAGGTACCTTATACAATGTCATATTTGGACAAATATGAATTGAGAAGCGGCTCATATTACTACAGGATTTAATGTGTAGAAATAATTATGATTAGGTATTTTCAAATGTTATTTGGTCATGAAAATACTTAATTCGTCAAAATTTTCGATATGTCGAAAGCAAGCCTAGAAGATCCTGCAGCATTGCGGGCCGCACCTAAATAAACTATAAAAAGTCGGTGGTGGCATATATGTAGGCCTGACTAGTGACTGATCCCCACCTAATATAAATTTACATGTAAATCTGTGTAGTTGCTATCAGGGCTGTGTGGTAAGTAACACCCTTAATACCACGTGTCCCTATTTATGCTATTTTTGTAAGTTTTATTTTTTAAATCTTGAAAGGGATCAGACATAGCAAAACAGTTATGTGGAAATGTTGGAAATGGTTTGTTCTGTGTAGCCTAATTTTTAAAAACATAAGTTCTTATAATTTTGCCTAATGTTTGACTTTATGAAAATTTAATTAAGTTGATAATTTGCCAGAATTACACATACTTAATACTTGGAAAAAAATTGGCTACATATTACAAACAATATCCAACATTTCTATGTAAAGTTCTTGTGGTATCTGCTTCCTTTCATGATTTAAAAAATGAAGTTTGAAAAAAACAGAATAAACAGGAATCCGTGGCTAAAAGGCAGCACCTACTAGGATGGTAAGGAAGCGTGCAGACCTTTAACAATCCTAATTTTATTCAGAAACCATTCCACGTGTTGTCACCTGGTTAGACAAGGAAACTCATTTAAGGACCCTGACACAAACTTAATTTTTCACCACATACGACTTTCCTTTTTAATAAGTTTTTTTTAGAACAAAAATGGCTAAGTTGGAATTTTTCACGGCAATTTTTATATATGAATATTAAATAGGCCTGTGCAGCAAACCTTTACCTTTTGTAGCATACTATAAGAATATATTGTTGTTGTTGAAAGTTCCATAGTAAAAACGGTTCAGCGAGAACTTTGCACGCTAGTTCAGGGCTTGGCTCGTTGTGGCGATGTGGCATTTGATGAGTACTTCAAGGTCAACCTTATATCTCTGTCACTGAAGGGCGCCGTCTACCCACGCGTGAGAGGCTCATAAGCGACGGAGCAGTAAGGTCGACCTTGAAGCGCGCATCAAATGCAGCGTCGCCTCAACGAGCCAAGCGCTGATATAGCGTGCAAGGTTCCCGCCGAACAGTTTTTACTATGGGACATTAAGCGGTGACCATATAATTTTATTGGTGGAAAGTCTGCAACTAAGTTCAGTGCAGGTCGCAACCTGAATTTCACATTCATCCGGTCAGTACATTTTGAAGTACGAAAGTCTGAAAAGGAAGTTTTTAGCCATGTTGGAAGGCTTAGAAACAGAGTTTTTAATGAGCGTGGTGTCTTAACAATGAGGTTCCGACCTTGTCTGAAGTTTGTTTTCTTTTCGTACGTTGGCACAATGGGCACACGTGGAATATTTGCGTAGAAAAAACCTGTTTGTGAACACGCTGCAACGCATTTCAAGCGTGGGGTAAGCGGTCGCCTTAAGAGCCTGTAACTCCATTAAGCACTTACCTAATCTTTCTCCTCCTTCTTCATTACCATATGTTCAAAACGCAAGGTTTTGTCTATCTTGTGTAAGAATTATAATTTTTGATGGTTTTAAATGTTGTCATGTAAACAGTCTTTTACATGAGAAAATTTGTTCTATTTATATTCAAGGTAGTTTGAGCCAAGCTGGGTGTATCTGTGCGTATATCACTTGTGGCAGGAAGAAGCACTGTTGCTTCCGAGAAAATTACTTAGCGGAGTACTTTTATTATAACTGTCATTACATGAGCCAGACAAAATTAATATTGTTAGGTTTTATCATCTATCATTGCTACGTGAGGCTACGGAAAGAATAGTATCATTGGTTATATTTTGTTTCGTATGAAAAAATTTTATTGGTGGCCACTACAACTTGTTTCCTTTGCTCCGCGCAGGGGTAGGAGACCAGTACCGGGCGTGCGAGATCTGCGGCAAGTTCATCAGCAGGAGCAACCTGATGCGACACATTCGGGATAAGCACTGCCCTCCTGTCGTCAAGCGCTGCCGCTTTTGCCTCAGCTTGTTCCGTTCCCGTAGCTCTCTCAACTACCACGTCGCCAAGTGCCACAAGGGATTCAATCTCCCTACTATGTGAAAGACGGTTCCCTATTATTACCTGATTTGAGAAAACCGTGAAGCGTACACTGTCCCTTGCTAAGTAGTTCAGCTAGAGCATTTTACTGTGTTTGGTTTTGCACATTTTTTTTTATATTCCTTAGGCTTCTTACTCTTACATTGTGGGATGTTACCATATAAAAGACTCATGAAGTACTTTCCTATGTGGTAAAGTTTCTTATTTAAAACAAAATTAAAAAAAAGTGTTTAATTGAGAATAAATGTTAACTTAAAATGATTTTGACAAGATTTTATTGTACCGTGTATAGGCTCGTTATGTATTTTGAATTAAATACTGTAAGATGTTGCTTTACCATTACATGTAATTTTTTTCGTGTATGATGCTGTGTTTCCTTTCTACCTAAATTTCAGTTTACACTCAGCCACTGTTGTTTATAGATGTTTTTCACCAGAGAGAATGTTTGTTTTTGAAGCAACATTAAAGCAATAAGGAAAAATGTTAAAATTTTTTGTTAGATGTCGAAGTAATGATGTCAGCTGCTGTGAGATTTCATTAAATTTATAACATAATTATAAGTTTATATTTGTATTTTCAGTTTATTATTAACTGTATTTTTTTAGTTTGTTTAATTGCTCAATTTCATCAGCAAGTTTTGGATTCAATCTGCATTGACTACAGTAGGTTCTTTCGTTTTCCAAATTACTGGTAGCAGTAACGTTATATCCACATTCCAGACTAATATTGTTGAAGTTACTTTATATAAACATTTCTATAATTCTGTTAATGAAAGTAAGCTGTTTATTTAACCATGGAAGGCTACAAAAATTTGTTGTTTGCTGTTATTGATATTTAGTATACAGACACACGAATGAATGTGTATTTTGATGTATGCTGTGTTAGTGCTACAATGTTGCCAGACACTCAGAACTGACAGCAATTAAGTCTTAATGTTTGGTTGTGCGTGCAAACAGTGATGAGTAAAATTCGTGCAGTTCACATGGTTGTTTACAATCATGTAGTTGTATATTCTTTATTTAATAACTTATGGTGCTGACAAAGTCTTATTATATTTTGAAAATATTAATTGTACTGCAATGTAAATGCCACTTTTTGTTTGAAACATTACTTTTTACCAGGGTTAATCAGTGCATATCACTCGAGAAAAACAGAGAAGTAGGATCAGCGACAGTCTTTTCGCTGCTGTACACAGTAATGAGGTTAAAATGTCATGTGTATAACTTATAAGTTTGGTGGGGTTCATTTTTTGGGCAACTGAATACATTTTCTTCAGCTTTAACACAGATCTTGCAAACTCAGATGGTGTCGACCTTGCTTTAAGTTAGGGGATCTGCAAGCAGATTGCATGTTCTTTTGTAGTAATTTATAAGTTGAGTGTCTGGTCGGGAAGGGGGAAGTGAGGTATCTCTGGGTTATATCACAGTATTTTGTTGTAAAACTGTCTGCTTCTTTGACATAACATGCTAAATGGCTGAAAAGTGTTTTATTGTACTTTCATAACCTTTGGCTAAGTAGCATGTTTATGTTGGATGTTATATTATTGTGTTACGCTGATAGAGATAGAGCAGCGGTAAATAAAACACTTGAATCACATTATGGAGGAGGACCCGGGTTCAATCCCTGGTCCTGGCTGTCCATAAATTTTTAATTTTCCAGTGTTTTTCTAAGTCACTCCAGGTTAATACAGCAATGGTTTGCTAATAGTTTTGCAGCTAAAAAAAGAATAATAATTTTCACTATGCCAATATTAGTGTAAAACAAACCTTAAACAATTATATTTTTTGAAATGGTTTATTTATTTATTTTTTGGTTAATTTCAGACACAAAAGTCTTGTGGACACTGTTTACAGAGTCACCAAATTCCTTAGCCAACAAATTTTGTTTGTCACAGTTGAGAAATGTTTTGTATATTCTACTAAAGTCAAATGTCACAGTTACAGAGTGGAAACAGGTTCAGGTAGATTACATTCTCTTCTCCCCTGTGTTCCTCTACCAGGACCTAAAGCTATTTAAAGGCCATGCTTAACACCCAATAAATGAATTATTATTCATGTCAGTATTATTATTATGTTAATTATTTAATTTAACAACACCTGTTTTATGCTTATAATGATGGTGGTAATGACGATAGCCTGTCCTTTCACATGTGGTTGTCGTACATTGGTTTTTACAGTTGGTATATGGTATCCAGATGTAGTGGTAGTTGCTCATTCTACCTATGGTCTGTCTCATGTAAGAATTCAGCTTTTTGATAGTTGGGTAGGCATTTGTTTTTACAGTTTTTTCTATGAAATAAACAGTGTTTTCCTCTGACACAAGTGATTTCTGCAGAAACACACCCAGCTGGCTCTCAAAGTGTGTAATTTATTAAAATGAAAAGTATTTTCCTGTACAAATTGGCCAATTGGTACACATAACTGTAAAAAATGTAATTCTTACTTGAGACAGACTGTACAGTTAATATGTTAATGTACTGTATGGTTAGTTAAATTTCAGACAAATCTGAGTGCGTTAGAAGAAAAAGACATATCTGCTGTGGTGGTTTGGCATCATGGGAGCCTAACTTACTGGCTATTTTTACTTTTTTACAATAGTTTGGGAGAAGGGGAGAGGGATGTGTTTTGTCATGGGTCAGATCCTTATGCGCATTTTGAGCGTTGTTGTGGGTCTAGAGGTTTATAATCAGACACAGCTGAATTATTCTTTTGTTTTTGCAGTGGCAGTCAACTGGTTCACCTTAGAGGAAAGAATGTGTGGCTTAAGGGGAAGTTTCCTCAAAATCGTGGTTTAGTTAAATTATTCCATGAAATAAATAAAATGTTAATTAGTTAAAGAGAAAACTATGTAGGAAATAAAGAATGTGTTAACAGTTATTTTAAGATAATATTTGTTCACATTTCTTTTTTCTGTTTGATCTGTGTAATCGTAATTGGAGATAAACTGATTCTCTGCTGATTTCAGTCTCACATCAGTAAATATAGATAACAGTCAGCTTACAGAAGTTTAAAAAGTTCTGTTAAGTAAAGCTTTATGGCACTACTGGCTCTGAATTTCATATTTGAGTTATAAAACATAGGTAAGCAAATATAAAATCAGTAAATCAATCAATAAATTTAGGAAACTATCTTCTTAATTGAAAGTGAGTTCATTTGAAATGGAACAAATATCTGAGATAGGCAGAAAATAAGAAGGAATCATGACGGCCTGTACCAAGGAACCATTTACGCGTTCATCAGGAGTGATTCGGGAAACTGTGATCAGCTGAAATTAGGTTAGTTGGACTGAAAATTGAATGTGAATGTGAGTTCAGAGTTTTACAGATTTGCCGTCTCACTCATTGCCGTACCTCAGAAGGAAGCTACTTGGTAATGTATTTATTGCTCTGTGCTACCCGAGTCATCTTTCATCTCCCTTTGTGTCCTCTGTAAGTGTAATGTTGCTTAGCACCTTTTCTAATCATTATGGATTTAAGTTTTAGTACAGGTCTCTGTTTGACCTGTTTGAAATTAAAACGTCTTGTATGGTGCCGGTTTGTGATGGAGTATATCTGGTTTCTTGGACATAGCTGAGTGTCAAATATTTGGAATTGGTAATAATATCAGACTTTAACATCAATAACTTTCCCTATTGGAAAAAAACAAGATAGTTGACGAAGTTATAAAACACTTGACTTGCTATAGAAAGCACTACCTGGTTTTTTGTTTTCCAGTTTTCCAAAATCACTCAAGGTAAATACCTAAATGCTGTGATTGTTCTGTATGACTGGCCGTTGACAATTTATTCAATTTTTCTGTTTTTATGAGTATATGTCTTTCTTTGTAAATGAGATATTATGAGGTTTTGATACATAAGTGAACACTAAAACTGTTTTTTTTATTTAATCAGCAGTAATCTCAACATAGAAGAATCAAAACAAGGGCAATTGTAGAAGAGATATTTTGCCATTTTTGTAAAGAAACATGCATGATACATTTCTGGATAAGTACGTACTTATAATGCCAATATTTTGTAACTTTGATTCTTGTGTAAGAAATTTCACTAACAAAATATGTTATGCTGGCTGAATATTTGTTCAAAAAGAACACAAGAATTGATTTCTAGCATTGCTCAGACTTTAAAATTCCTGTGAATTTCAATAAACCTTTTCAGAATTAATTTACCTATCAAGTACCAGAGACAAAATTTACTTCTTTTATCTTGCATTTAAATTAGTTGAGGAGAGATAGTCGAAAATTACGTGAATCTAATAAGAAGGTGAAATGCCTGTATGTTGCAGCTTGCTAGAGTTTATGGCGAGTTCGTATAATGGCTTGGCCCTATGTGTCTTCCTAAGAAGCCAGTGATATTAGTGTATGACTATCTGTGTGATATATGGTCATTGGAGGGAAGGCTGCTATTCTGCATTGTATGCATTGTCTAAATCGTTACAAAATAGCTCTCAGTAGTTTTAAGATTTTATACTGGAATGCCCTGTTTCTAGAGCCAACCAACATGGGTGATCATTTTAATAACGAAGTTTAGGATCTTTATACGTGAAATTAGTGTGGCGGTGGTTGTGATGGTTGTGGTTATGATGGTTGTTAGTGAGAGAGATTTTGATCAGCGCTCAACATCAAGGTATTTAGCGCTGCTGAAGGATGACATGAGGTTAGTATGGAGCAGCGCCAGAATGAAAGGATGGGGGAAGTGGTGGTTGTGGTGGTGGTAATTGAGGTGGTGGTTGTGGTGATGGTAGTAGTGATTGTGCAGGTGGTGGTGGTGATGATGGTGATGATGGTGATTTAACAATTATTGTAATGCAGCAGGTTTTAAGAATTTAATGTTTAATTTTTTAACATAATGAATTTTTTTTTATTGAAATGAATTGCTATTACTTATCAAGTGATAAACTCTGAAAAAACTTATTTTTGGGGTTATTTGTGCTTGCCATTATGAATGTGATAAAAAAATTTTAAGTAGGTACTGCGTTTCGGAAATGTTTATCTGCATATCTGATATTTTTGTAATAAATAGAGGACATGTGTAGGTTACTGCATATCTGTATTTGATGGACTTGACTTGAATAAGTTTTTCTACATTCAGCATTTTATTACAATTTTCAAATATAGTAGGGCCTACCGGTTTGTTATAAAATTTGACAGTTTTTATTATTTTAAAGGAGCATTTTCATCCAGTCCATCTGTTCCTATGTCTGCAAGAATTTCTGCCTCGCAGAACAATTTGACATTGCGCAACAGTGTTTTCTATGGCTGTTTCATCATCTGTGGCTGACTTATAAACGACAATGTGTTATCTTTATTCAAAGGTCAGTCATTCATTCAAATACCCATATTACTTGGCTTTCATGTGTTTCATAGGTGGTAGTGTGTAAAAATCTCTATAGAATTAGTAATTAGTATGTTCAATTTAATTTGATAAAATAAATTTGCTTTTGGGGAAGTTTTAGCTTAATCCATTGAGTATCTTAGTTCATTTATTTTATTTTTGTAACTGATTTCAAGTGCTCATTGATTGTACTTTTTATCTCTTGCATAGAGTCTGTTGTTGTGTAATTAATAGGAACTGTCTACACAGCTTACAAAAGATGCTGCTGTTTGTTTTATATTTTACAAAGTAACTGATGCCTTGTCTCATGATTATCAGTTGATTCATTGACTTGGGAGATTGAGATGGAGTAAATAAAATTTACCTTGTCCACTGAGCTGTGTGCAGAGCTTCGGACGTTATGAGATTATTAAAAAACTGCTGATTGTGGATGAGTGGTATATTTTTAGGAATGGCATTCAAAAAGGATCACTCTTGTGTATACTCATTTCAGGCTGAAAATGGCAAAAATATGTGTTTTTGCCATCCTTTGTAGGTGTGAAAATCTTAGCGCAGAATCTTTTACAAGGTATAGATGTATACAATACACTTTTATCTGTAATAATACATCTTTAAAGGGTAGTGTTTCCTCTGAAATCTCATAGAAGTGATTTATCGGCAAGAAGAGTGCACGTCTGTTCATTGACTTGCACCTAGCAACTAGGGGGGTGTCATGATGCAGCGCCATGTTGTTCTTACCCCCTCCGCGTCTCTAGACCTTGGACGCCCGAAATACGTCCACCCAGGTGGCCACTATTTAAAGCCGTGTTATTTTACTTTTAGCAAGTTTTTATCTTTCTGCTACTTGTTAATATAAACATTGCAGTATTAATAATAAACAAAGTATAATAGAGTTAACGTTATTCCATAGTTAACATATGAGTACAGTTCTTATTGTGATTATTATTTTTGACAGACAGTTTTCTAAATAGATCATGTTTGCATGCTTACAAGTACTTGTGTCATGTGAAGTTTTGTGAGTCAACAGACCCTGAGGGAGGTGATTGTACATGCTTGCAGGCAGTGTGATGACGATGATCCCGGCAAACTACAGGGCATGCCAGGTGTGTGGCAAGGTGGTGCATATGTGCAGCCTCAAGATACACATGCGGGACATGCACACACCCCCGCAGTCGGTGACGTGCGGCTTGTGCGGAAAGTCCTTCCGTACCCACAACAGCCTCAAGGTCCATGTGTCACTCTACCACCGTGGCACCAAGCTCAAGAGCATCATTTAGGCCAATGAGGCCCATTAGATATCACTGCTCAGTGTCTTAAGGGTTTCTTCCACTAAAACATACACGAGGACATCTGTTTTTCTCGCGTTAGATTTTAACCCTTTCTCAGAGGTGTTAAATATTAAAACTGCCAACTGATTTTTAAGAAATTAGGTCAACAAAAACATTAATATAAAGTCCTCATTAACACAAAGTCAATTTCTTTCATCTTGGAATAACGTTATAAACTAAATTATAATTTTCGTGCTAATAAGTAATTTTTCTTCGTTCATTAATCAATGTTAAGCTAAATCCACTGGTAAAAAGAAATTATGTAGGTGATAAAAAAAGTTTGAATTTTAGGAACAAACACCTTAAACATATTTTGAAGACTTTTCTTGGAAACACTTGTTGGAATACTGTGAACACTATTATTTCAGACTACAAATATTCTATCACCTTCTGGTTTGTATTAAAAAGGTTTCCTTAAAACTCAGTATCAATTGCCACTGACAGTTATGTTCCCATTATTCATTGCAGTACGTAGACATATTTTTTCTATATGATTTATTTTAAATAATTCAAGTTAGGTAAAAGAACTGAGCCAATGTCTTGTCCTCTTGAATTTTTCGCTTGACCAACGAAAGCCGAATTTACGGATCCAGACACTTAGTGGGTTTGTAACTTACTATAACATCTTTTTATTTGATTTGATTATTGGCAGTGTTTATGTTTGAGAAAATGTTTTTTCACTGTACAAATCAGAACAATGTTGTTGTGGCTCCAGAGTCTGTGATTTGCAGATTGAGTTCCAACAGGTGTAAGAACTGAAATCAATGTGAGTGTGTTTCGAAATACTATCAGTGATGGAAATTTTTATTGCGAAAATGAGAGGTTTTCAAGCAACTTGGGGTTTCGTAGAGATGTCGGAAAATATAATCTGTGATGGTTTGTTAATATAGCTTATAGGGGTGTGTGAAATAGTGATTTTTGCTTCCAAGCGAAATTTAATATTTTTCCATCGAAGTCGAGTCAAAGTAGAATATTTTATTGTTTCTTCTGTGCTATTGGATGATCAGTTTTCAAGTTATAGTGTAATATTTTTGTTGTTTATAAATAGTAAAACAGAATGCATATTATATTTTGATTGCAGTGAAATTAGAAACTTTAACATCAAAACTAAGTAGAATTCTGTATTTAAACACTTTATTACATTTACACTTAGTGAATTATAATATTTAGTTTACCTTACCAGTTAGCTTTCTGAATTTTTTTTAAAGCAAGTGGTTCTTTGACTCGGGAACACAAAGGTGGTTTGTTGACTCGGGAGAATAAAAGTGATTTTTGTCTCAGGAACACAAAAGTGGTTCTTTGTCTCAGGAACACAAAAGTGGTTCTTTGTCTCAGGAACACAAAAGTGGTTATTTGTCTCTGGGAGTATAAAAGTAGTTCTTCGAAGCTTCAAACTACCCTCAAAGCGGATATTCGGTAGCCAAATGTTCTGTTCGACTTCGAAATTTCGAAGTTTCACACACCCCTAATAGCTAACTCTTTCAGCAGTTTTGTGAATGTAGCTTATGATTATATGTGGCACCCTGCCAGCTACACAGTAGTGCTGTGACAAGGTAGTAAATTAATTATTGTTTAGTTCAATCTTATGTACAGTTAAAATAGGGTTGCCAGCTTTTCAAGCAATACTAAAAGGGATATTGAGATTTTCGACATACATTTGTCATCTAGTGAGATGGTCAAGAACCATTATTATTTATTAAAAAAGTAATTTTAATACCTTCTGAAACGTGTAAAATATTGTATCACACATAAATTTCACATCATTTATATATCCTATAGTTGGAAGAAAAAAATTGTTTGTATATATGAAGGTAAAATTTGGCCATTTTTCTGACTTTCAGTAGTAGATTTTCATCATTCTGAATTTTTATAAAACATTCCTGACTTCTAAATTTTTAATTCAGCATAATTTCTAATTGCCTATTTATTTTGATTTCTAATAATTCTTAAGAACTTGAAAATGGCATCCCATCTAATGTCCACACGGGATAATTTTTTAGCCCCAGGAAATGGGAATACCCATGCGAAATGGGGGAGTTGAAGTGGTGCTACACACTTACACGTGCACACTCACACATATACACACTCAATCTAACTTGACATTAATGAAGCAGCTGAGACTTAATGGGTGGCCATGATACAACTTGTTATAATGTGAAGTGTTACAGTCCCCTACTTTGTTAAATATGATAGTGTAATTTTAGAACAGAAGTTCCTTTCTGGTACTGAATTTGTTTTGTGTTGCAAGTCAGAATGTGTTAAAAAATTTAAATGTTTTATTTGTGCAGAAGTCTGATTCTTAGTTATTTAGTTACATGTTTACTAGGGATGTTAAGCATACATGTTTAACTACTAAAATTGGTCTTGTAATCTATAACCTGTATACTTTTTTTTTTATTAAATTTATGTTTTGCAAGTAGCAAAAATATAATTTTTTTTTTTATTTTTTTATTTTTTTTTTAAGTTAATGTAAACAAAAATTTGAAATGTAAATTGCAGACTTTCGTGACCATTGTCTATAAGTTCTTGGCTTTTGGGATTCAGCAGTGTCATTACTTTCTTGTATTTCAATGTTTCAGCTGTTGTTACATCTGTCATATTCAGGAAGTCTTCTGTTGACTGACAGATGCCCTGTATATACCTGGGTCTCTGGATGTCTGTTCACTGGTTGGTTGGTCTTGTAGGCCAGTCACAAACTTGTTTGCTCCTGATTTGTTATGGTTGTTGATAATTTCTGGTGAGTCTGTTGTAGTTGCCCTCTTCAAAGATGATTCCTTGTGATGGGCCGAAGAACTCTGCCTTTTAGAATGCAGCCACCTGGAAACTCTCGAGCATTGACTAACCATCACAGCCAATCAGGAGCAAGTAAGCCTGTGATTGGCCAATGAGTCCAGCAAACAAGGAAATAGCCACCCAGAGACCCAGGTGTATAAAGGGCTTACATCATCTGCACCTGTCAGAAAGTAGCTTTGAGTGGTATTTAATTAACTTTACAAAAAAAATTGTGTAAACAGTAACAAATGGGGATAAGTGTGTGTCCATCTTCATAGTATTGAAATAATTTTGCTGTGAAAATAGTTTAATAGTATTCCAAATAAAAAAAAAAATTTACTGATGTTCTTTAGTTTTAAGTACAGTGCTATAGATTGTAAGTTTGAAGTTGTAGCTTGAGTTTTGTTTGTGCCCCTGGTTTTTATTGGAAGTTCAAGGGCGTGATATATAGGCTGTTAACAATAAAGTGAGTACTGCATAAAGTTATCTTTCAGTCGTTTTGCAGCAATCTTTACTATTTTTAATATGAAAACTGCTCTGTAACTAAAAACCAGTGTAAACACTTCGAGATTCCTAAAAGTTAGTATCTATTGGCCTAATTAAATGTATTTTTAATCAATTACCAGTTCTGCTGAATGCTTAGTTTATAGTAAACAGCCTATAGCATGAAAGCAGCCCCATATCAGCTCTGAGAACGTGTTATGTGATTTTATTTTGTATAGTTGTACACACTACACTGACGTCAGAAGCACGCTGACAAACAAGCTATCCTCGGTAACATATTTAGCCCAGACACGTTTGCTACTACACTGCTACTGCAGTGTATATCGGCTAGGCACTCACAGCAGACTTGATAACTGTAGAGAGAAAGATTTATCCAGAAAAGATTTGTCTCTGTTTGTTAGGACCCACTGTAGTGTTTGTAAGTCTGACATTCTAGTTTCTGCAGTTGTGCATTTACATTTGACTTGAGTCAATGAGAATTCTTGTGTACCACACTTCTGAACATTGTTAGTCATCTGAAAACAGTTGAACAGTGTTAAATGTACTATGCTGCATTGTTTTAAATTGAAGGTTGTTTTGAAATCAAATATTGTCGTGATTTCTCCTCTCTCTGTACATAACATTTAACAGTGATCAGTGTTACAAGAGATATGAATTGAATGTAATATTGCTGTAATCAAATTTAGAAGACTGTTGAGTGTCGCAGTGCTGAGTTATATAGAGTTTTTAATAGTGATGAACATCTTATGTATATTATTAGCAAGCCGAGCTTGTTTTCTTCTTTCGTAGCTTGTTTGCACATTTAAATAATAAATGTTGGAATGCAACTTTTTGCCAGAAATAAGTGCAAACTAAATATCTATGTCCATGTTGTTTTGCTTTTATCATATTGTGTTTAATGAGTAAAGAATTGAAAACATATATATACTAACTGGACAAAGTCTAACTTAACACTTTCGGCTTCAGTTTCCAAAAATGGATAACTTAACTTTATTTTTCACTTTGTTGAAATTCAGAGAAGTGAAATGTTAAATATGTTATTACGTAGCAAATTCTATTAACATTACGCCACAGTACAGTTATTGTGATTTAGCTGTTGACGTGCATTTAGGCTGTTTTAATTTGCTATATAATGACAGATTTTATATTTTTCTTCTCAGAATTTTGAAAAAGTGAAAAATGTTAAAATTAAATGTGGAAACTGAAGCCAAGCCTCAAGAGGTAGGAAAAAACTGTAACCATAAATCTGTATTTAAATCTGTATTTTAATTGCTTGTGTTGTTGAAGTTCTACTTGCAGGTTTAATTTGCATAATACTTTTCAAGTAAGCATACATTTTGTTGTTACTATAATAATCCCTATGGTTCTGTGCTCGCAATACGTAAAATAAAATTCCATGCTCATAAACATTTGATTATAGCAATTCCAAAAGTCTAAAGATTTTCAAATGACAATATAAAAAACTATCTAAGGGCAGTCATAGATAATTTTTGCTAACTTTGTAGACAACTATTTACTTTATTTTCATGTTGTTTTAACGTAGCTTCTTGTAGCAATATTAAATTAACAAAATCAAGTTGTCATTGATAGCATATCAGGAATGTGTCCTGCAAAAATTTGTAGTATTATACTATAACCTTGATTTTATGACTCTATGGTTCCTAAGAATGTTGTCTTAAAATTGCTGTTTTAGCAAAATAATATCATGTAATAAAATAAACACTTTTCACCTCAAAATAATATTATAATTTAATTTTTTTTTTTTTTTTTAAGTTTGTATTTGTCACTGGCGTTTAACATGTTATTCAAGTCAAGTATTGATTAAATTTAATTTTTAGACCTATTCTGAATAAAATTGTACCTGATTTTATCCCTTTGTGTCTTCAAAAATATTAGAATACATAGAATGGCATAATTTATACTAAGCTATTACACATACATTTAATAGGGCATAAATAACATGTGTAGAATATCACTTCCAGCACACAAAAATTATAGTAGGTACTATATATTTTTTATTTACTTTATACTCAAAAATGTTATGATGTAAGAAAGAAATGGTGCTTCAGAAGCATTAATAACAACCTCTCGTCACTGGGGTTAAAAAAAATTGTGTATATATATATATATATATGTATATATATGTGTGTATATATATATATATATACACACACACACACACACACACATACATATAAGACACACACATACACACACATACAAACAGTGTGTGACTTGCAGGCAGAGTGACCACGTTCATTTCGTCTAGTTACTCTTGTTGGGAAAATCAATGCATAGACCAAAATGTATAAATTTATTTTTAACACGGATGTTATAACAAAATGACAACCCATAAATAGTGTCCACAAGCATGTTAGGACATGTGACCTGAAGTGGTAATACAAAGCATCTGTCTTCACATATTAGACTTGTGCTTTGTTTCCCGTAAAACGATATTCTGCTCTTCTCCTGCTCACAGCATGACTATCTATTCAGTAAATAAGTGTCGACAGTGGTGGTTTCTTACCTCGGTTGCGACACCTCGCCTTCTTTCCAATCCCATCTAAACGGTTGGTGGAGAGGCAGCAGTGATTGCTGCAA
The DNA here is from genome assembly GCA_003012365.1 of Medauroidea extradentata. Lineage (NCBI taxonomy): Eukaryota > Metazoa > Arthropoda > Insecta > Phasmatodea > Phasmatidae > Medauroidea > Medauroidea extradentata. The sequence continues at coordinate 93,947 of PNEQ01111785.1, forward strand.
CAAAGTAGGGAGGCAGTTGGAACATGGAGGGTATGATGTCATAGTGACGTTACTATGTGAGCAGCTATTACACATTTGCTAACTCTGTACAAGTCAAGTAGTCTGCAGCAGTCGTCACCCTAATTGTAAAACCTCGTAACTCCATTTTTGTCGTTATGAAGTTTTAATACTTTTAAACCATCTTAACAATACAGAAGCATATTAGAAAAGTATTATTAAAGAAGCTGAACTTAAAAGGTTTTTTTTACGGTAATGTTATGCAAAATAATGTATTTTTTCAGTGTGGAGGAAATTATATATTTCATTTCCTTCATTCTACATTGATACGAACTGGAGTTACAAGGTTTTACAATTAAGGTTACACACTTCTGTCTGGCTTGGCAGGATAACAAACAGCAACATTGGATACTTTGCATCACCAGTAAATTATGACACAAGCATTCTTCGCCTTATCAAGTCAGCTGGAACGCATCGGGAGTTTTTTTTAAAGCTGTTTCTTTCCTCTTTTAGAAGTATTGAGTGTTTTTCTTTTCTTCCACTCACCTTGTTGAATCAGGAGTTTGTCCAAAGTGGTGGTTTTTCAATTAATTGAAGCAGAAAATTGTAAATTAAACTTAATTGCAATTTAAGAAAATTTGCATAAACACCTTCAATAATCAAGCCAATCAGATCCAAATACAATTCGAAATTCAGATTGAACAGCTAGCAATTGTCATTCAAATAATACTGTCATCAGAAGCATGCAAAAGCCAAATCTTGCTAAGGCAGGCTGAGTGTATCATGTAGATAACGACAGGTGAGGACTTGGGAGTCAGCATAGTCCAATAATCATAATTTAGGCATGTTCCAGCCAAAGTATTTTAACTTTTCCCATCAATTTTTTGACAGCTGTAGCCTTCCATGTAAGGTTTTGCTACATTCTGAAAAACTTTTTTTTTTGTGACCTTTAGTTGTAACTTCTTGCATTTTGCCTTTTTTAAATTATTTTTTCTCATGTTTGGCGGTTTCCCAGAAGATGGTTGTAGATTTCCTGTTGTTATTGCACCTGTGTTTGTAGCATTGGTTTTTGACCATAACAGTAAAGTTATTTTTCTGTATTTGCTGTCGACAACCCATGAAATTCGACTAATTATTTAAGCATTTGTTCGTGTTCTTTGCCACCTTAGAGCACCGGGTATCCATTGTAAGCGTGTTGCAGTGTTTTGGAAAATCAGTTTATTTACCAAACTATTCTAGATGCACCCGGCGGGCTAATTTATGAAAATAAAGCATATGTCAAATGAGTGCATAATTCCCTGGTCAAACCACAGTGCATATTAGAAACACTGTTTCAAAGCTCTCCAGCAAAGCTTTAAACTACTTTTTCAAAAAACCATACATAAAACTGTACTACGAATGTGTGCAAAACAAAGCGGCATCTTAAGGAGTGTGTGGTAGATAAATAAACGCTAAAAACCTTTTAAATCTACACATTTTTAAATGTCAGTTTCGTATGGATAAACTACATACTAGCACTAGATAATGATTTTCGCCAACTTTATGCACAAACATTTACCCAGAATTGTGCATTTATTAAGCACAATCTGTTGCACCTTAATTTAATGTACGGGATTTTGGCGTCAGAGAGTGTTCTTCAGAAATATTTTTTGCTCAAAAAGTTGTTAAAACCTATTGCCTAAGGTTTCTGTTTGTTGAGTTTTGTAAATTGGCTTTGAGAAACATACAGTTTTAAACTAATGCCTTTAGCATGGAATTGTATACCATGTTCTTTTAAGGTCCTGTGGTAAAAACAGTTCAACAGAAAGCTTGCACGCCAGCTTAGCAGAAGCATAGAGGATGTGATACACGTGTCAACATGACCCTTACTGCTTCCTCACTTCTATGCCGCGTAACTTCCGGCATGCAGCGCCCTTCAGTAACAGTTTTCTCTGTGTGCTTGCAGACAGTAGGAGAATCATGTGCCCGTTCTGCTTCAAGACGATGCTCAAGAAGTGCTTGAAACGCCACATAGAAGACATGCACTTGCCGTCTTCTGGGCTGACCTGCGAGTTCTGCGGCAAGATGTTCCGCTCCAGGAACACTCTCACCACTCACCGGTCCTTGTTCCATCGCGGCATGAAGCTCAGTAACTAACTGTAAGTCGAGATCGCACCCTGGCTTTGGAAGGCTATGAGATGTGTAAAAATTGTTACTTTCAAGAACAACACCTTTAAATTCCAAATTATGGCTGAATTATAAAATCATGGAATTTCTATGGCCACAAGGTTAAAGTAAAATAGAATACTGTGCAGTTAATGTAAATTGTAATAGTATTCTTGGATTCCAGAAAACTTTGTAACATAATGATGTGAAGAAAATAGGTATCCTCCTGTCTGCCAAAATTTTATATATCTGCTGTATAGTCTCCAGAAATAGAGGCTAGAGCTCTAATAAGAATTCTTCCAAATTAATAAATAATTAAATTAAAAAAAAAAACATGTTATAGACCTGATATTGAAATTGTAAAATTACTTGTGATAACTTTAGGGAACCATTCCTCACATGTGAAGGAATAAACTATATTATGTGAACCTAGTTCGCAAAACATCACTTACTACTCGACCACGACAACTAGTCCTTGCCTGAAAGGAAGAAGCGTGGCGCTAGTAGTAGGTAGACACATCACTGGGAGGGGAGTGTACTTCGCCTGACATGAGTTCATGGCACATAGTCAGTGGGGATGTAGCGTGGCGAAAACCAAGCCAGCTGCCTGTGCCACAGTATTATGGCCAGTGCTGTGGTGTGCCATACCAGTTGCGCGCTATCATCAAGGACAACACAGCGATAGTTCACATTTTTCCCGCGGGACTAGTTGTTGTGGTCGAGTAGTACCGCAGCTTATAACACAAAATTTATTGTGTATGGCTTGTGAGATGGAGTAAGCTACTATAGAATTGTATCTAAGTTTTATGTCATATTGATGCAGCACATTGTCCACTGTAATATCGATGTGACAGTCCATTTGATCCAACTCTTAAGCCATACATTGTATGCTTTTATGGTAGAGAAACAAAGTGTTACACATAATGTGGTTCATTCTTTTAGAAATGAGGAATGTTTTCCTGAAATATTCGCATGCAATTCTGCAACTTCTTGTTCACACATTAGGGTACTGTGAATATTCTGTATACTGGTTGGTGATATTCATAATGAAGGGAAAATATTCAAATGACTATCGAAAGTGAATTAAGTTAGTTAAGTGGATTGTACATCTTGTCGACAGCGAGTTCAATAAAGTAGCTGACACACAACTTTACTCAAGGATACGTCGTTTTGTAAGGAACTATGCCAACCATTTGCCTATTGCGATTTCGGGAAACCTTGAAAATCCACTTTCAAATTGGCTCCAGCTCGGAACTGAACATGTGTCCTCAAAAAGTGAGTTCTTGTTTTGTTAATAAACTTTTTTGTGTAATGTGGATAATGTTTTATTTTTATAACTTTTTTTGTAGATTGAATGACTGTGAATGCTTGTGCTGTCCTATATCATGTAGTTGTAATGATAGGAAAACTGTTGCGATGTGAATAGTACTTGAATCTTTTTTTTATTATTATTTTGAGTATTGTTTATAGTTATGTTGTTACAGCGAAACAGTTGCGGTAATGAACAGTTTTTTAATTCTGTTTATTTTATGGTTTATAATATTGTGATTGCTGAACAATTGCAGTAACCAGCAGTTTTGAATTGTTTAATTATTTTAGTACAAATTGGTTTGTTTTATTTAGGCCTCAAAGACAGTCTATTATTAGGAAAATTTAACTTTGCAATCTGCATGACTGTTTGCCAAAGCACGGGTAGGTACGTATTTGCGTGTGTGAGGACTGTCATTACATATGTCTTCTTTATTGTAAATTAAGATTCAGTTTTTCTTCGGCTCTAGAATTTGTTTCTTCGTTAGGGGAGGAAACTGTAATAGTTGGAATGATGACCAAGTTTTTCATGTAGTTATGTTCATGGAAAATACGTAGATGGCTGTAGTGTCATGATTGTTAGCCAATCACAACTTGAGGACACGGCGGCTATGCCTGTGTGATGCCAAGTCGTGTACTTGATTCATATTTCATGTTAACAAATGTGTATACTAATACTTTTTCTTGTGAATTTTACTTGTGTATTGAAATAATTAGTTTTTCGTATTACAACGTAGTGTAAAATAGTGAGGAAAAAGAAATTGTTCTTGACTGTCGGAACTCACATTTGTTTTCAAAGGATATCAAACCAGAATCTGTTGACAATTTTGTTTCCTGTTGTGTACAGTTAATAGAAATGTTAAAATAATGATTGCAATTTAAATTTTACTGTTATATAAAAATTAAAACAACTTAGTATATACTTTACTTATCCAATAACAAGGTTGAAGTCATTGACAAAGTCAATTTGTTGGTACAATTGATAATAGTAGTTGTAAATGTTGTCCTAGATATACCCAATGACTTGCAATCCCCTAAAAAGAGATCACACTTGTGTAATGGTTTGAATTGTTAACCGGTTCCTTTCCTCTCTGTGGTCCTCCCTGCTCTGTGCTTCTTTATTAGTTTTGAGTGTATTACTTAATGTGTGTGTGTTATTCAGTAAAGGCAGTTGTGTTACATAATAGTTTTCTACTTAGAAAACGAGTATGAAAAAATGTCTTAAAGGTCTGGAACCTTAGTTGGCATTTTTTTCTAAGCATGTTTTAACTATTGTATCTATTGTGACTTGGAATTATTGTCATGCTGTTCTTAACTGCATGTATGCTTTAATTATGTTGTTGAAGAATGTTTTTCTTTTAAGAGAAAGGGGTTCAAACATTTTACCATGTACAGTTGTATTTCTCATTAATCATTTGTATAATTTGTTGACTTTGAGTGGTACTTACCTCTACGTACTGCATGTTGGTTTAGCATAAGCTCTGTATGTTCTGAGAAATTGAGTAAAATTGACCTATTTAGCTTAGTACAGTATTTTTTCCTTGTAGTATATTACAGAATGCTATAATAAATATTACTGCATGATAAAGTTGAGAAATTTCTGTGTGTTGGTAATGAGAAAGCAACAGTTTTTAATGCTTCCTAAAGTTATATTTTCATGACAAATGATTGAAATTCGTTTCGAAAATATTTTGAAGTTCACATAACGTGAGCTCTCTGTATGTTATCAGAAAAATATGTAAGAAATCGTGCATAACTGTTACTTAAAACTCTCCGGCCTTTTCTACCTTTATTTTAGTTGCCACAGATCTTGTCACATTTCTGATGAGACAGTAATTTTTTCACTTTGTAGTTAAGAGGTTCTACTGTTTTAATGAGTGTTTCAGATAAATATACAGAACCTTAGTGCACAGTAGTAAAATTTTCTTTCTATCTTTTTGTATACAACCGGTATTGGAAAATTAGAATTGTTTTTACCAGCGACTTGAAGTTACTTTGTAATGCAGATTAAAAAATAAGTTTGTTAAGTGTACAAATTAACACTTAATTTTCTGTATACATTGTTCGAAGGAGAAGTAGACCACTTTTCTTGATGAGAACTTTAACTAAACTTGTATTTATAGATTAGATTTTCAGGGGTGCGAGAACTAAGTAACACAAGCAGCAATGGTATTTCCCACTCTCGTAAATTGTAACTGGTGGGAGGAGGGGGTAATATATTATTTTTGGTAAACTGTTTGTGTGTGTCTATATATATATTGTTTTGTTTTAATAATTTTTGTATGTTATTTACGACATTAGAGTGAGAGATTTTGGTCAGTGCTTACCAGTCTTCAGCGCTGGTGAGGGGTGACATGAGGCAAGTATGGAATAGCACTGGAATGAAGGGATGGGGAAAACGGGTGATCCCTGAATAAAACCTGCAGACCAATAGCATCGTCCACCACAATTCCCACATGCAAAAAACCGTGGACCCTTCCCACCGAGGATCAAACCAGGATGGTCTTGATGGGAGGCAAATGGTCTGACCATGTGGCCATCGCGGACCCATTTACGAAGTTAGAATTTTTTAGAAGACTTAAACATTTTCAACCTTTTATTTTTAAAATATGCAACTAAACTCTGGTCGTCTTCTTTTTCCTTTAATACAGAGATTGTTTTGACAGTATTATTGTTTGAATTTATTTACCTTGCCCTCGTCTGAAAAACCTTCCAGCAATCGTGGAGGTTGTACTTTACGTCAGTGACTCTATTGCTGATGCTGCTAGGTGGATCTTGCAAAACTGTAACATATGTTGGCTAACCACCTGTATCTTGTGGGTGTGTCCGCAGGAGGCAGGAACCAGGTTCATTGCCCGGCTTGCGACATGCTGATGCACAAGAACAGCTTGAGCCGTCACATAAAAAGACAGCACAGCTCGACCTTCCAGCTGTCTTGCCCGTACTGCTCCAGCGATTTCCACATCAAGAAAGATCTCTCCAGCCATATGGTCGCCTGCCACTGGGGCAAGCGTCAGTGTAAACAGAGCGAGTCTTCATGAGCCCAGTACGTTGCAGCGCTTACGTAACTAACACTTCATCCTACATGAGGTAGTTGTAAAAAAAATGAAGACATGTTGTTGTCACATTACCAACAAGAACTAACTAAATTGGTCAGACTAGTTTTTATTCAGGGCTGCCATGTGTGAAATAAATACTGTATTTCTGAAAAAAAAAAAAAAAAAAACTTGTTACATTTAAGTTTGGTTCTTCTTAATTTGCAACAAGGTTGGTGTGTAGTTGTGGTGTTTTTTTATAAACAAAATTGAAACAAGTACAATCACACGCATATCATTAGGGATTTGTTCCTTTTCTCAAGAAATCAGTAGTACTTTTGTAATACTAAAAATTTTGCCAATTTATTATGTTAACATTGTCAAATTCGTGAAGTTGTTTTGTTATTTAAAACATTTTCTGTTTATTTGTTTGTAGGTGTACATATTTTTATTGGTAATTGTAAGTGAGCAATGAAAATATGTGAATTTAGTTTAACAAAGTTTTACAGGAGCCTCTGTAAAGATGATGGAATGTTACATTTATAATTTAACTATATTGTTTGCATGGCAAATTTGCCTGATCATTTACTATGTTTTCTATACAGTTATGGCCTTGTCCTGCAACTTTCTAATATTTAATATAAAGTTTTACTGCCTGGCTATAGCTGTGAGAAAGTGTATTGTATTTATATTGTTACTATACATGTGATGTACTGCCTGACTTTATTGTGAACTGTGACTTTCTTTATAATAAGACTGACTAGTATGCTGTTCTTGTAAACAGTTTCATGAAAAAATTGGTACTGTAACATTTGATAAAGAAATGTGTAAGAAGAAAAAATTGTCTGATTATTGATTTAATATTAAGTAGTTGTTCTATACTTGCATTTACTCTGTTATATTTTCATTTAAAATAAAGGGTATTACAATTGCTCATAATATTTTTCACTGAGTACCTACCTTATAATATAACACACAGTGTTGAGTGGAATATGTTCTCCAATCATATTATGCTTACAACTTTTTTTTTTTTGTGTTTTCTAAATTGTACACAACAGAGGGTATTAAATTAAGGGTGTGGCAAAAAAATTTAAGGGTTTATATTCGTAGCAAACACTGCTCAACTATCATCAAATAAAATGTAATTTTTTGCAAATACAAAATGTGTTCAGTTCATCATTTGTGTGTAAGATTGTCGAAGTTATAATTTTTTTCTTCTCTGTTCTCTGCTCGTGCCAATAATACAAAGTATTGACATCACAGGAATGAAATAATTTACAACAAAAATAATAGCATGGAGTTATTTTAGGTGATCTTTATGTTTATTATTAAAAAAATATATATATATATTGTTCATGTAAGCTAAAAAAATTATCAAAGATTTTCTTGTCGTAATAAAGGAACGTTGAATTGGCTCGGTGTCCTTATTTTCAATGTAAATTACATAATTACCATGATCTCTTTTTTTTTTCTTTAATTGTTTCTTTTGTTTGTGCAACAAGCGAAGCTCAGTAAATTTGGTACTTTACATGTAGGTAACTATGAAATAAAACAAAAATTGAACTGTGGGAACACAAAATTCTTTTAATGTCTAAAAAGTTAGTAATATTTGGTACAAATACCTTTTTTCTATCTAGCACCCAAAGTTTCAGAATTTTGACATGGAGTTTTGACAAACCAGTAAATTAGGTCCTGAAGAAGAAGAAGAAGAAGAAGAAGAAGAAGAAGAAGAAGAAGAAGAAGAAGAAGAAGAAGAAGAAGAAGAAGAAGAAGAAGAAGAAGATAAAGAAGAAAATTAAACTGTATACAATTTACTTAGGAACTTGTAAGTTTTCAGACCTTATACTGACAGCATGGCCAAACCTATGCAGTTATAAATGATAACAAAGAGATGTATTAGAGAATTGCGGTTAGCAACAGTTGCAGGTAACCATCTATATAATAACCTTTTCATAAAAAATAATTAAAATTGCCTTACTTCAATTAGCTGATTGTTTGTTTGCTTGTTTGTGTGTACTTGTGATCATTAAATTGCTAGTTTAACTGTTTATTTGCTAATACAGTATGTGTATTTGTTTATTAATTTGCCAGTTAATTTATTTGCTAGTTTTTGTGTTTGGGATGTACTGTCACCAATGCTGACTCGTTTAATTTTGGCTGTAACTTCTATTTCAATTTAATTTTAGCAAACAGGGCTAAGCATAAAAAAATTCCTTTAATTTAATTAACCTGTATAGTTGACAAATGAGAATTTTGAAAGAAATATGGACTTATCCAGCAATGATGCACGTGCAGCATGATGCTTTGGAAAGAAGGCTGAGAAATACGATATTGTAAACTAAGTATGGCGGTGTTAAGCTAATTGTCAAACATTTTTGACTTTACATAATTGGTGAGGAGCAAACCAGCCACCATTTTACAAATATGAGCTAAATAAACCCATTTAAGATATATGCAAAAGAATAGAAAAAAATCATGTCTTGTAGTTAAGTAGTTTAAATTACACATGTGCATGCATACAAGTGTAAAATTATGTAATTTATTAAGCAGGAAACTTCATAAATGAAAAATTACTTGAGAGAGTTTCGCTATGCCTGCACCACTAGTCGTGCTTTGCGAACATTTCTCACTGGAAGTATAAAATTACATAACGTGGATCCTAGCCGTTGCTGTGAGGTAGCCTTCTGTGTTTGTACTTAGTGTGTTCCATTGTATTGCAGATATCTACACAGGAAACTGACTTTTAAGTGTAATGGCAGACTTACTGTGGTTTAGATTATCTTGTTTCTTCTCTTTATTAGTATGTCAAATGACAGTAAAAAGATACCTTGCCGCTGTGTGGTCTGTCTTTGTATGGGAATGCCAGAGTTGAACAGCTGTCACAGCAGAGTAACATGCAACAATCGTTTTCAAATTCAGTCAGCTTCCAAATATCAGCGCTACTTGGGGCAGGTGTGTGTAGCAGATAATAAAGAAACTGAATAATCATACGTTGTTGATAATATGCAGTTCACTTTTAAAAATACCCCCTAATTTAGTTAAAATGTTGTCGAATTAAAGGTAAGAGCCAGAGTTTATTAGCTGTCGAAAGAATAGTTTTTTTAAACTCAGGCGAAAACAGATATCGTAAAATTTTTCTGTAAGTAGGTTGCAAGTTAATTTTACTATGTACTGTAATTTTTTGAGACAAACGGCGTAACAATTTTAGCTAATTTATCAATGAAAATTAAATTAACTAATTAGCTAACATCATGCTATATTTTGTCTTGACAAAATCAGAGTTTAAAGTAGAAACCAGCTATAACAAAGTTACCCAGCAATTTTACGATATTTGCTCCCTTTTATGTTTTAAATAATTATTATTGTCATAAATTTAGAAACTTGGGCACAAGCCCTTAAAATTGATGCTTATTAAAGTAGAGTCACAGTGCAGTTAAATAAAAAAAATTGAGGCCAGGTCATAAATTGTGTATTTGAAGGTGCCCTGGATAAGCCATAAATTAACTAATCAAAAGTTGACTGTAGCATGTTACCCAAATATAGATATTGACTGTCTCACTTAAGAATTCTAATATTGTGCAGTAATGATCTCAGGCTGCACGTACCTATAGTACGTATCCCGTGTGTGTTACAGGTGAAGGAGGGCTGTTCCTGTCTATGTATGGGCCCTGTCCGATGTGCGGGAAGGTTCTACACAAGGGCGGTATGACGCGCCACATTCGCGACTCTCACATGCCCGTCTCCTCCGTCAGGTGCAATTTCTGCCTCAAGATGTTCCGCACCAACAACAGCCTCCAGAAGCATATCTCTGTCTTTCACAAATGAAGTAGTTTGCTGCGTAGGGCATCCCACGTGTCTTGCAGCGACAGATGGAACACAAACCACTACATTCAACTTCCCTCTGTCTGAAAATATGTAATCAGTCCACAGCTATCTCAACCGTCATGAGTTTACCAATTCAATTTTTAGAACTAAGTGCCTACAAGCTTTCGTTGTATGAGATGTCATAATAATTATTTTTAAATTGAATGTGTTTCTTGTTAATTATTGTTTTCATGCCTCTAACCAAACATGGAATATAAGTTGCTGTAATAAATTATTATTTTAGGTGGTGCATGAGAAATTTACAGGTGTTGAAGTATATGAGTAGGTGCTTTCTGTATCGTATAACTTCAATAAAATTCTGCAACTACTTATTGGTAATAACTGTTTAATGTATCGTAATATGTATGTGTCGAAACTGAAGATAAAATTTACATTGAAAATGGTGAAACAGACACATAATATAGAACATTAAATGAACAACGCTTAAAAAGTCGTTCTCTTGGCCAATAGCACAGAGACAACTCGGCATTCTCCAGGAGTGTTTTTAAATACCGTTGAAAACCAATATCAGTATATAAGTGGGAATTAAACCTGAGTTGTCCTGAACGTGAATTCATTATTCTACCACTGGGCCACCTCATGCAGTAAGCCGTACCAGTTTCAGCCATTGCAGTTGATTTTTTTATGTGTAATCTTAAATATTAGATACAAAAATATTAAAATAGAATCTATATGATGGAAATTGTTTGTGGTTTTTAAACGTTAAAATCTGTATGTTTAAAACGGTCCACTAACTTACTGATTTACTGACATTTCAAAGCACATTCCAAACTGCTAGACCGAGAAATGTGGTATTTTCTGGGTCAGGGGCCTGGCAAACACTATGAAAGGATTTTCTAAAATGTTACCCCTACGGGGTGAAAAGGAATGAAATGTGTTTGTGATGAAAATTTTGATCCTTATGGAGATGAAAATACATTAAATGTGTTTTTCACTAATTATAGATATGTATTGAATCCTTGAATGCTTTGAGATTGAGCTGCTTTTCGTTTCAAAATGTGGGTTACCTAGTATTAAAAAAGTAATTTCAGGATTTTTCGAAATTTCTTCTCTAAAGAGTGAAATGGAAGAAATATGTTTTTTGAGAATCATCAATACAGCTCAAGGGCTGTAGTTATGGTTGTCACTTCACTTGTATACTGATACTGTACAAATTTTTAAGATTTTTCAAAATTGTATCCCTTAGGGTATGAAAAGACATGAAATGTAAGAGTGACCAATATACCACAGCAGCCCACCGTTTCTGCTGTGACATTACTAGAGGTAACAAAGCAGACAGACAGAACACTTTGTCCATTCTGAGAACAATTCTCAAACTTTCCAGCCGGTCATTTTTCTACATGGAGTAAATGAAGTAGTGCCTTTTTTTTTTTAATCAGGTCAAGTCAAAGCAAAGCAAAATACCGGTACCACCACAGACTGTATAACAATGTGAAAGTTAAAACAGTATTACACTTCCTCCCTATTGGCTTTTTACTATGACGTTTCCTACGACGTCACTAAGATTTGGGTATTTTCGATGTTGATCAGCTTTTTCTTGCAATAAGGACAAGCCAGGCCTTTCATTCGGCAAGAAAAGGAGCAACCAGGCCTTTTCGCATCCCTGCAATGTACTTTGAGGAAAGGAGCTCTGCTTTCCTTATAGAAGGAAGCCTTAAGGAAGAAGTAAAAGAATAGCTGTGTGTATACCCCATATATCTATGCATTTAAATAGATCTATGCACAAATTATATTGCTTTTACCTTTTAATTCTTTGACCGCGGTCATAAATAGGTTTATTGGTGTCAAGCAGACGATGTAGGCACAAACAAATCACAGCATGTTGTCGCATTAATAGTTTCTGCTGTAGCGACATGCACGTATTCATGTTTCAGATTTAAAATTGTGAGTTTTTTAAGTTTTTTTTAACTTTCCTTTCCTTTCAGGTGATGTTGGACTAGAAGTGAAGTGAGGAGGTTTTGGTCAGCACTCAACATTTAGGTCTTTAGCGCTGGTTAGGGGTGAAATGATGTGAGTATGGAGTGGCACTGGAATGAAGGGTGTGGGAAATGGGAGATCCACGAGAAAACCCGCCAACTTGTGGCATTGTCTGGCATGATTCGCACATGCGAAAATCCGGGGAGATGACAGATCTAACCCCTCGACCACTGCGGCCCCCAACGATGGACTAGAAATGTTTGACATTTGTTGCCGTCATCTGTTGTATCAGAGAGACAACACCTGCTGTCTCAATCAGTGTGAAGGCTGGATGTTTAGAATTGAGATTAAAAGTGGAGCAGTAGCAAAATGAAAATTGGCAAGAAAACGGGAGTTTGCTTCAAAACCCATCACACATCAGCAGTTTCCAGTACTCTGTTAGTTAAGAAATTCCGTTACTAAATTACTAACGGCCGTGGGGCATAGGATAGCAACACAGACCCCCCCCTCCCCCTATTCTGATGGTAGTTTCCTTAAAATGATTGATTTTGTTAAAATGGTCTGTTACTTAAGTTCAATATTAATTATTTAAATATGAAAGGAAGGTATTAATTAAATAATTTTGTGACAGTTATTTAAATGTTAAAATTTTTTTATCATACCAAGTATTGTGAGAGTGAGTGAGATATTTTGGTTAGCGCTTATCAGTGAGGTAGTGCTGGTGAGGGGTGACATGAGGTGAGTATGGAGCATCGCCGAAATGAAGGGGCGGGGAAAACGGGAGATCCCAGAGAAAACCTGCCGACCTACAGGATCGTCAGGCACGATTCCCACATGCGAAAACCAAGGGACTGACCCTACCGGGAATCAAACAGGGATCGCCTTGGTGGGAGGTGATTGGTCTGACCGTCTGGCCACCGCAGACCACTCAAGTGTTGTGACCTTGAGATCTTAGTTAGAGAGTAAATAATTATTTATTGATTTTAGTCTGAAATCATAAATTATGGACAGCAGTAAGCTGACCTTAAAATATAAAAATCTGTTAAGTGCTGATACATGTTATGGTTGGCTCTGAATGTCAAAATTTAACCATAGAAATTGTATACAAAGAGACAAGCATAAATCAAATATATGTACCTAGAAAACTACCCACTTAAGTTGGAGTTTGGTTACTTACTGCTTAGAGCATTTTACTCTCTGGCATGTAAAATGTTAAGGCAGAGAGAGGATGAAGATGTGAACAGTTTTGGTTAGTAATAGCAGGAGGCAAACACAGTATAAATAATTTTACATAAATTTAAACTTCAAACTGATTCAAGCATTGATATGATACAGTCTAATGTACAATTTTCTTTCAGTTCATGTTGCCGTTGAAATGTTAACTGTGTGTCACATTACATTTCATCTCAATATTCCCTCCCTTTTTCCTTGATTTAGTTTAAGGAGGTGACCAAATATAGTATTTAACTGATTTTGTCTCATCGAGCTATAATTTTGTGTGGTATGTGGTAAACAGGAAAAATTTTTGTAAACCATTATTTTTATTTAAGATTCATCTTTCAGACAATGGTTTTCCTACCAGATGAAACTATTCACATTTATGGAACGTGAAGGTGTAATAAATTTAACTTTGTTAGATATTTTCTCTTATTTTCTATTTTCTCTTTCACGAAACTGTGACTGTGTTTATGACACTGAAGTTAAAACATATTTGTTTTAATCTGTGAAAAATATGTAATTTGTACTTATATAAACTGTTTTAAAAATTGTCTCACTTGTTCATGGAATGCATATTACTTAAAAATAAATGTTCTAAGTTTGCTCTGGAATCAGTGTATAATGGTAATGAACTCTGAACTGATTTATAGATTGTGTTGTTTGTAATTATGTGTCAAAGACATTACGTATAGTTCTGTACTAAACAACTGTGTGGTTTCAGATTTCTGTCATTCACTCTGAAATTGTTAATTTTTTATTCTTTGGGTTTAAAATAAACAGTAGGTATTTATAAATGTTGGTTTAGACCACGGCTGTAGAATAACAGGTCTGGACACTCGCCTGGAAACTCGACCTCCTTGTGGTTTGGCTGCAGTTCACCAAGTTACCGAGAGTGTTGTGCGTCTTTGGCACTGCAATCAGGGCGGTCGGCCTCAAACTCCGCCTTCTTCCAGTGTTTATAAACAATTTATCAAAACGTGTATTTTATCAATTTATGAAATACTTCCTTCGCTCACAATCATCATGGCTCCAGAATTCTTTATTTACTTTATAATGTAAACACTGGATAAAAGTGGGCGGAGTTTAAGCCTGACTGCTCTGATTGCAATGCCAAACACATACAACACTTTTGGTAACTTTGTGAACTACAGCCAAACAACAAGGAGGTCAAGCAAACTACATTGGTAGATAGGCGAGTGTCCAGACCTGTTCTTCTGCGACCGTTGTTTAGACTAAAAAAAATTAAGTTAATAGTATCTGTAGGGTGTTTGTCACAGATGCATATTGCTCTATGTGGTGCTTACCACAGTCACTGCACTTATTGGGAGTTACTCTGAAACCAGGTTTACCACAGGGACGATTCGAAGGAGGAGGGGGGGGGCGGGTGGAGGCAATTGCCCCTCACCCCATAAACAACCTAAAAAATACCAATATGAACAATGTAAAGATCTTAAAACTGAACTAGGTGATGGTTCATTTTGGAATGTCATTGGTTTATTAGTTGGGTAAAATGTGGCCAAGTGCTAGTTTGTTTGTTGTTCTTCATGTCTGTTCACAAACATTGATGTTGGATTGTGGGGTTTCATGTCTGCTTGATGTGTTTCTCCTTTGTCTCTCAACTTAATTCCTGCAACTGACGACTACTATAAATTTAAACTGGTCTCGGATGGAGTAACGTTTGGCTAGAAGAAATTGACTGGTTGTTAATTTTTGCTGTGATTTTTACCCTGAACCAAGTTGTTTGCAAGGTTACTCACTCTTTCTGAGACTCACACACTTTCCAAGCATTACTTTGATAGTTTATCTGTTAACAAACCACCCTTAAACTGATGTGCATGTTTTTGCAGTGAAAATTATGTCACCCTTACAAAATAGAAGGAACCTACATATCTTTAAGCCAATAAGAAACTTTATTTTACATCTGAGAGGGCTTGGTTTCTTGCAAAAATCAAATATGTTTTTATTAACTTTTAAGTTATTTTTTGAAATACAGTAAAACTGGGTGATAAGAAACACCGGGGCGAATAGAAACAACATTAGAAATAAATTATTAGTTTTCCCCCATTTGATTAACTAAAAATTAATTACTACAAAAGTAACTTACTGTGTGTAAACTGTTTTAACTTGCCTACCTGAAAACAGAATTTTTAAACAGAATTTATACAGAAAATTTAGCTTTAAAATTATGTTTCTATTCACCTCTGTGATTGTAATCAGCCCGTTTTACGGTACCCATTACATCTTGTCGTTGACTACATATAGTTTGTTGTATAAATCCTTAAACTCTTTTTTTTTTTAGACCATGCCGTGCTGAATTATTGTTTTTAACAATTCTCACCTTCCCACTGCTTCTCTATGAAAATTTTGCCATGTGACGTGACAAATACTATGTGGACATTTCATTTCTCTTAGGAGATAATATCTGAGACTGAAATGAGATATAATTATTAGCTGTTTGGTGGGGTATTATTTGCCATATTGTATTTTTTTATTGTTTAGGTATTTTTAAAAAATTCTGAGGAGAAAACTGTAGAATTTGTGAATACATATAACGTGAATTCTATTTACCTAATGCTACAGTACAAGTGCCGCAGTTGAATTTTTACCGTATATTTAAGCCATATTCAGTCGAAAAAATTAAGAACATAAGAGTAATTGTTTGACTGATTGTGGTTTAAATATACGTTGAAGGCAGAAATTTGGTGCTTGTACTGTAGCACAAGAAAAATATCATTCATGATGTAACTGCAAACATCATACCTTTCTTCTCATAAAACTAAAAAAATCTAGTATGGCGACTGATACCCCATCTTAAGTGCCCACTTTATCATGGTGGCCTAAGGGAATTAATCTTGTGAAATTCTTTTGCAGTGCATCAGTAACGAAGAAATTATTTTCTAAATTGTGTTCAGATTGAACATAACTTTAGTAAAAAAATGCTTATTAAGTCTAGGAGAAAGCTGAAACTTTCAAGAGTCTCCCTTTAATACAACAGCGTGACACTGATCAGAATGTAACGTGGAACATGTTGCCATGTGTTCTTAGATGGAAAGCGTGCGTTGACGCACATCTCGTGCAAGCTGTGCGGGAAGCAGATCCACAAGAAAGGGCTTCGACGGCACATCCAGGACATACACATGCCCTGCATCTCCTCGATCTGCCAGTTCTGTGGCAAGCTGTTTCGCACCAAGAACAGCCTCCAGATGCATCGCTACCGCTTCCACAATGGTTGGCAAAGGAGCATTGTTTGAGCTAGTGCCCCCTGGTGAAAAGATGAAGGTTTATATAGGATGTCTGAAACCTTTGGGTCAAAATTGTACTTGTAGTATAGAGTATTAAACAGAGTATTCTGAGACAGCAAACCATTACAGTAGTCAGAAATGCATGTCACAGGTAGGGTTGTGCAAGATGAGTTCACCATGTGAAAAAAATGTATCAAGTATCAGGAAACTAAAATGAAAATATAAACATATTTGTGTAATTTTTTTTGTGAAATTTTAATGAAACTATGTAACTTCGTAATTTGTTTTAACATCAGGAAATTGGAAGTGAACATTTGCTGTACTTTTAATGTAAAATTCTACAGTAAAAAACAATAAGTAACATATTCCATCAACTTATTTCTTTGAATTGTGTTTGAATTTAAAGCAAAGAATGAATTTAAAAGTATAAACACACAAAAATGTTTGTCGCCAATCACATGAACGAACATTTGATAAGCAATTACAATTTTCATTGAGAATTATTATTGTCATTTTGGTATGACTTTCGGCTACTAGTTTTTTTTTACTGAAAGATATATTTGTAAGCACTATTTTTTTCCCCACATATTTTTTTATTTCTGAGATAATGATGTCGTAAATGTGTAACACGGGTGTGGGACATGTGCGTAAACTGTGGCAAAGTTTCAGGTACTGTTGTCTTACATACTTTGAGACTGATAGTCACCACTTTGAACTATTTCTCTGATATGTAAGTTATTGGTATGAAGTGTAAGATGTTTATGGAGATAGAAGTTTATTTTCAATCATTCTGTACCTGAAAATATTAAATTATAGAATCCTGTATCATTTTATTATATTGATCGTAACGGTTATATGTTCCTAGTAGAGCGCCATTTCTCATCTAAGTGACATTGTTTTTCTTTAAGACCATAAAAAATTTTGTCAAGTTTTTTTGACAAGTCAGCTACTGAAATACAGTAGAACCCTGTTATAACGTTTTTAAAGGGACCTGTGGAAACAATGTGTCATATGCGGGAAAATGTTATAAGCAGGAATAAATATTTTTACACCAATAAATGGATATTACTCACAAGTGACTTGAAATTTTGTAGTTATTGTACAGTAAATAGGCTTATAATAGATTAAAAGAGGCTGTAGTTACTGTGCCATCAGAAACATGATCATTACCTACTTTGTGAGATTAATAGAGATTTTCCCACATGTCTTCTGTATGTTTATGATCGTGGTCTTCGTGATCACTATCACTGTAATGTACACGTATGACACTTCCCCAGACGTTAATCTGTTTTTATAGTGGTTTTTAGTCAACAGCTTAGTTATGTCTAAAATAATACCGTTAAAATGTTTTCGCCCAAGTTGTGGTTATTGTCTGAGAAAAAAAAAGTAATGTTATAAGCAGGAAATGAAAATACTAGTGTTGTTATAAGCAGAAAATGAAAGCATTTTGCTTTGTGGGAAAATGGTGGTACCAAAGAAAAGTGGTGTTATATGCAGGAAAATGTTATATGCAGGAATGTTATAACAGGGTTCTGTTGCAGTGCATTTGTAGTAGGTAAAAGGCCTTTAAATGTTGAAGCATTAGAGTAATTTGAACTGTTTAAGAAACCAGTAAGGAGAATGTGATAGGGATAACTATACACTTTAGATGTGGTTGTGGGTAGTGGGAAAGAAATGGGAGCTATTGACTCAATAAAATAAATGTGTTGCAAACTTGGCTGTTATAACAAATAAGTTGTTCACATGTAAAAAAGTATTTTGCTATGAATGGCATTTGCAAGTTTGTGGTGTAGACTAAATATTACTCTTGGCTTGTCAATTGGATTTAGGATTAACATGTACTATGTTTTATTCTGAAGAAGAGTAGAAGAACTGTGAAGTACAAGATGTACTGGAAAATGAGTAATGTTTTACTGTGACAGGCTGCAAAAATTCTTAGAAAGTGTAAACTATGTTATGAACAAAAATAAGTAAATGATAAAGAAAGAAAGATAGAAGAGTGAAGCTGTTATTAATGAAGGATAATGATACATGTAATATATACCTATCAAACATAAACCATAGAAGTGTTATTTGTAACTGTTTTGTTTTTTAACAATATGCTCGTTTGTATTGCCCTTTTTTGCATGTTTGAATTGAGTAATTTGGTTTTGTAACCAAACATTTTTTTTTTTGGAAGTGTAGCAGTGATTGCAGATTTTTAACTTTGCTTTGAGGGACTCCACCATATTTTTTTGTTTGTGATTGCGTGTTTATAGTATTGATAAAATAATTTTGTATGTTTTGTAATGCAGTGCATTGGGATACTTCTCACTCAAACTCCAAGTTCATTACTTACAGGCTGCCTGTTTTCCAGTCCTACAGTTTACAATGAAATCTATTTACAGTATTCAAACCTGAAGAGATGTAAACCTTTATTCTTTGTAATGATGAGGTTTATGTGAAGGTGCCTGCCTGCCTTGTTGTTGAAGTGCACTACAGCAGGTTAGAAATAAGTATTTATTTGCAAAACTGTTACACGTGGTTACAACGGAAGGATTGTAAAGTACTTTAATAAAATCACACATATTGGAAATAATATTCAAGAGCACGGCTAAGAACTGCCTTTTTCCACAGCTGTACCGAAAAATCTACTGCTTAGATTGATACAAAACTTTTTAAGGGGCCTACGGTGTACTTTATTACAGATTTTTTTAGCAATGAGTTAATAGTGTCACTGCTGACAGTATATACCATATTTGCAGTGATCCGATGGAAACACTGTGTACTAGTTTAGCGCCATACACATTGGGCAATGGGACACTGTGGCATGCGTCAAGAGTTTCTCTTGCTGTTTCTTCGCTTCTGAGCCTCAAATGTTTAAAAAAGATTTAGGCAGGTGGTGCCCTTAACAGGTGTCTGTGATAACATCTTTACAACCGTAATATAATTAAAATTTTGGCTTGGTGGTATACAGTATTGTAAAGTAAAACTAGTATCTTAACACCACCATTAATTATTTTTACCGCTGTACGTTCAATTACAAAATACATTGATAAGTATTTTTTTGTTAGCACATATGACCATTAAAATTCAACATCCTTTATCACTGAATGGAAAAAAAACTTTGTATGAACAAAAATTTATATAGGCCTAAAGTTTTTATTAACAGCAATTCACAGCATCTCATTTCAACTATGTGAAATGTTTTGCTTGCAACTACAGTATGTGTACTATCAAAATTTGGATCAGTAAAGCTTCAATCACTCTTATACAATTTTTTTTTTTTTTTTTTATAATTTTTAACATGTATTATACTTCCTACGTGCCACTTTAGCTTGCATTCTGAGAGGCCCATATTTGGAGGTGGTTAATTTTGCACTATGTTTTTGATAATACATATTATTATGTGTGCTGAAAGTACGTAATGTCTTGTTTATATACCGTTCTGAATCATTATTTTAACTGTTATATAGTAGATCAGTAACATTTCTGAAAAACTAAAAAATTTATATGTTACAAATGGGAAAACATTATAAGAGTGGAATGTTCTACTGTAAAACAGTTTTAGGGACCAAATGAAACCGACATTATAATCAGAAGAACTTTATACATGGGAACAATATAACAGTGTACTGAGGTACACTCACTATCTTGTTTTTATGAAGTAATTTAATGCGGCAAGCACTCTCTGTACAAATAGTGTATTTTTCTTATCCTTAGTACCATTTCATAGTTTATTTTAAATTTTTTTAGACTAACTAATTAATTAATATGTCTTATTTTTATTCTTTCTATTCAGGTGAAAGTTTAAATATAAAAGTTTTACTTCCCGACATTTCAAGACATCACAGCCTCAGTCTTCAAGTTTGAAGTAGCATCATAGTATACTGTTACCTGCTGCTAGTGCTACTTCACCCTGGAAGACGGAGGTTGCAGTGTCTTCCAAAACATCAGGAAAATAAATGACGATGACACGACTACGACCTAGAACTCAAGATCTCATGGACAGCTGCCGCGAAAGCCTGTGAAACTTATTAATGAATCTTTTAGTTTTTATTATGCACTCCACCCCACCTGTATTGACTTAGCTCATTTCATTTTAGTTCATCCTGTGTGTTTCAGTAATGTTCGAACTAGATCCTTCAGTCAACTCCATGTTGAATCAATAATTACATTTTACTCCATGCGCTCTATTCACAGTAGGACCTACATGTTACGAGGCTTCGCAGTGCCTGAGAATGACCTCGTAAAATCACCGCCTCAAAAATTCCAGTATTTGTAAATTTGTGGGTTAGGCCTTACAGTGCCTGAGAATAAACTTGTAAAATAGCTGCCTCATAAATTCCAGTACTTATAAAACAGGGTGGCCAGACCTCACAGTGCCTGAAAATGACCTCGTAAAAGCACTGTCTCATAAATTGACACAGCTGATACTGTAGAAATATGTTAGTTACAGAGAAAATTTAAAACTTTTAAATTTGACTCAAGATATATTCATGATACAGTATTAAGAATGAAAAGAAAAGTTTCCATTTTAACGTAATTTGGCAATGAGTGATGTAACTGTGCTTTGCCTAAGGACATGACTCTGTTGCAAGTGTTGACAATGAATTTGTGAACTTACCTGTCAGTATATGTTACTGTTTGTGTTATGCAGTGGGCAGTGCCAGAATAATTTTGACAAGTTAGATTATATTATTGTTGTGGTTTTTGTTACTGTTATTGTTAGGGATCATGGTGGTTGAGGTGTTTCGCCTCTCACCTGCCACGTATGTGATCAGGGTTTAATCCCTGGCGGGTTCTGTCTCGGATTTATCATGCGGGAACGTGACAGATGTTACTGTTGGCAGGAGGATTTTGTCGGAGAACTCCAGTTTACCCCGCCTCTTTCATTCCAACGCCTCTACATATTCATCTCACCTCACCTTAGCCATTATTCAGGCTGGAGTGTGACATGCTTGGCTTGGTAATCAAGCAGCCGGCCCAACCTTCAGCCCGGCCTTCTCTCATACACACTGTGACCTTGCCGTTATTATTATTAACTGAGTGTAATGGAGCAGTGGTATAACACTTGCTTGACGTTTGGAAGGACCCAGGTACGATCCCCGGCTCCGGTCATCCTGATATTGGTTCTCCAGGATTCACCGGAATCACTTCAGATGAATGCTGTGATAGTTCCTTAAACAGACGCTAGCAGACTTCTACCCTCTTTACCAGTGTTCCTCGTCCAAGGCCTTGTGCTGTTCGAGTGCATGTAAATTGATCAAATAATAAAGAAAATAGTAATTATTATGTCATTATATAAATTCCTTGAACCATTTATGCATTTGATTACTTTTAATTCTTCTCAGTGTGAGTAAAAAAATATTTGGAAACTGTTAAACACTGGTTGCCTTTACTTTAGTTCTACTCATAAATGATTCCAAGCAAAATAGTACTGGAATCTTGCTCGCTAGTTCAGTATTTGGCTCGTCCCCGTGATGTTAAATTTGATGTGCGAATAAAAGTCAGTCTTATAGCTATGTCACTTCTGAGCATCTAACGCGTTTGTAGACGGTGCCCTTAGAAAATGTGTTGATTAAATGCAATTTTTTATTTTCAGGAACTTAAAAGTTGATATGCGATAACCAAAAAAGAGCAATTTTATAAAAAAAAAGTTTGCAAGTATTCTGAGCGAACTTGTTTGGTAAGTTTTTACTATAAAAAAAAAATATATATATATATGCAGCCAAAACTTGGTTCTTTCATTTATTCTGACTCAAGAGATTACAGTAAAAGGAATCTTTGTCTGGCAAAATATTTGCTCAATATGATATTTAATAATCTGTTGTTTGGGATGTATTTTCTTCTTCTTCTACGTCTTCTTCTTCTTCTTCTTCTTCTTCTTCTTCTTCTAGGTTTACTTTCAATAAACCTTTTCATCTCTAATTTATGTACTATGGTGTCTTAATACAGGTTATGTTTGTCTCCTGTCGTGCTGCTAACTTTCTCAGGTGCTGGCTCTGTCTGTAAAGCCCTCGCTGTTGAGTTGTTATCCTAATTGTATGTTACATCTTATTGATAAATTAGTACTATTTTTAAACATTACTACACTTCACTCTAAAACTGGTATTGCCTGTGTTTTTTCCCAGGTGGTGATGTGGCAAACTCTCCAAGCTACCGGGAGTGTATGTACTGTGGCAAATATGTGCACAAGAACAATGTAAGCAGGCATGTGAGGTCCCAGCATGGCGTCGTGCCTTCTGCATATATGCGGTGCCCATTTTGCAACTTGAACTTCATAAGAGAGACATCACTTACAAAACACATCTCTACTGTACACCAGTAAACACCTGCTCTCACGTCTGTCTGAATAGCAGTACCTTTAGACGTCTTTAGTAACGATTTGTCATCACTTTCAGTTGTCGTGTACTATGAAACTGTCTCAAGAAATTTCTGAGTAATATGGAAAATGTTTTCTTCCTGGCCATGGTCTCATTATTAGTATAAACATTCTTGTTCGTTTGTGTTGGTTGTTTGGAAGTTGTTGGATATCATTTTATTGGGTGGTAAGGCAAAAAGAGACAAATACAAATATATTTACTGTAATGTGTTGGTTTGCCTGATTTTGAAATTTTTCTTTTGAGGAGAACGGTAGGAAACAGGATTACTGCGATTTTGTTTTTCCAGGAAGTCTGAATGGTTTAAAGGTGAATGCATTGGAGCTGTCAGGAATTTTTGTTAAAAGACAAATGTCAAAATTGGGCAAACTTATACTGTGCAGACTAAAACATGTAGTCAGAAATTCACAAGCATTTACAGACTCATACTTGCATGTTAGAAAACACAAAACATAGCTGGATGACACGTCGTGTGTGTGTACCACCATTTGCTTCCCGAGGAAACTGGCTTGGCCAATGAAACGTCGCGATCGCACCATATATTTTAATTATTTGCCTAGTGGTAGTTTCCTGCTGTTAGCTTTCTTTTTGTTTACAGTACAGATTACTTAAATAATGTATGTGTAGAAACAACCTCTACAGAGCCACAGGAGTCACACGATACCCGCTCTTGTTTGAAACCTCAGTGCTGGCCGAGTGAAGCATTGTTTGTGCTGAAATGATGGTTGCCTGAAGGTGGGCAGCTGATTACAGTTACTAATCCCTGCGCTCAACAGCAAACAGCTGATAACAAAGCATAAGCAAAGCCATATATATTAATCATGACTGTAGCACACCTTTACAAGAGCTATTTGAAGTGATATCCGATCGCTTGCGAGCTGGCGTCGTAACTGTTGAGTACATCTGTACTGCTTTAACCATATAGGTATCCCCCTTTATGCCCGGACATCCGTGCTGCAATCTTAAGAGGCCTATGTACTTATTTTAAAATTTCCGAATTTGACGCAAGGGAACAGTGGCTTCATAATGACCAGAGGCTATTATTGTCCCGGACACTGCAGTCTGAAAAAGCAGTTTTTAGCCATTTAAGTGGCCTGAAAGACATGATTCAAAAAAGTGTGCTGAATTTTTAACTTATGTAAATATTGTAGTTTGAAGAGTGCAATCTTTTTATAGAGATACAAATATGATGCATGTGAAGTGAATTTGTCACGAAAGGAACAATCACATCTCAGTGCAACACTTTTGAAGCCCTGGTAGGGAGGGCCTTACAACCTGTGGTAAACTAAGCCGAGAAGGTAAAGTTTGCGACGAGGTCATCTATAAATAAAATGCAGTAGGTTTGTTAAATTTTAATGTATGCAGCAAGAACTCTCTCAGTTAAGTCGTCCTCACTGTCCACTTGTGTTTGATAAACATGACTTTTGGCATAACCCTGCATGGAAGAGTGTGTTAAAGGTGTTTCGTATATCTGACTTGTGTGGCACAAGCAATGATAAAAGTGTTTGTGTTCAATTATATTCAGCAGGGCTTAGTCACATTTCTCGATATTAACTTTAGATAAAAAAAACATTTTCGGCATTAAAAGGAGAAAAATATTGTTACGTCAACAAAAATTCAGGAAAATAATTATGGGTATGTGTTCGAGAGATTTTTGGCAGTGAAAATACTTATGACGTGTATTCTTCAAGGCATTTAAATAACAGTATAAAATATCCTATACATAATAATGTGGGTTGCTCTTGGTGAACAAAAAAAATTGACGGGTAGCAGATATGTAGGATTGATAGGTACCGAGTCACGCCAAATTAAATTTAATGTGTAAAACCCTATCCTTGCCTTCACCAAGTCTCTGGGATAGGCAAGACCCCTTAAGAGTTACTGGACCTGGTGCGGGAGCCGTGCTGTAGCATGCAGTGCGGAAAGTGTTTTTTCTTGTATAACTATTAAAAATGTTTACAGTGCGTTTATCTACAAAATGAAGACACACTTCAAACTATGTCCGTATGATTTTAAAAATGCAGTCCGCTAATTAAAAACATGATTTTCAAGCTCCTCAAAAGTGCTAAAAATTACTTTTTCACGTTGCTGTAGCTGAGAAATTATCAACCGTAATTGGAAAACTAAATCATAGAATCCTGCATTGGACTTTACCTTATACTTTCCATAAATAAAATAATAGGGTCATCGCTTGAAGCCTCATCGAAAAACGGTTTCCACGAAAACACTGTCCTCTAGTTTAGTACTCCCACCTATAAGTGATGAGGTGTTTGACAAACGTGTTATGTTAGACTTACAGCCATCCCCGTTTCCGTGCCTCGAACGTAATACAGTAAAAGCTAGCACCCACTAACTCTTAGGTCAGGATACCTGGAGGGCGAATAGCAAAAAGATTTCCTCTTTCTACCCATCGTCCCACAGGGCTCGGGCCTGCACTTAACGTAATACCTCTCTGCAACAACCCCACACGGTTCCCAATAATACTGTCATTATAGAGAGGTGTTTGTAACAATAGAGGTCATTATAAAGGGGTTTTACTTGAAAATTCCAACAAAGTTGGCTGTGTTTACTCGGAGGCATTTTATGAACAGGTTTTCATTCCTTATGTTAAATTTTTTTTTCTAGGCTTGCTATACCATGTCTTTAATTGCTGCCCAACAATTTTCAAACATCCAGTAGAACTTGTATTATTTTAATATATTTAGCAGGCAAATCTATAAACTGGGTATTTCTGAAAAAGATTGTACGTTGTGTAATTTTTCTCTTATTGTGTTAGACATAATTTGGTGACGAGACCATTGTTTTGAACATATAATATTTGCTACCAAATATGCAGTAAAAATAACAAAAATTGTGAACAGCTTGTTAGTTATGTTGTATTGAAGCAATTTTTTTATATGGTATCATTATCATTATGTTATTGTACTGTATAATTAGCTTTTAAAAATAGGAAATAATGTTTTTTGTAGGGTTATGGTTGTAAAATAACAAAATATTTGGTTGCACTTCATGGGAAAAAACTATTTGAAATGGTAAATGTGCATTTTTTTTTTTACGAAATATCATAGTTGAACCATCAAAATGTAAAAATGTTTTCCATATTCGTTGTTAGAACTGAAAGGAATGTGATGTAGTGCCTGCCAATGTTTTTGAAATTGTAAATATTTTTTGAGTGACAATATATTTGATATTCAGAATATGCATGGTTTTTGTATGTCTCTATCAAGTGATTGAATTGCAATTATTGTGAATCAAAGTTTTCAGTAGTTAATTTCAAATAGGATGTTTACTTTTCATTTTCTCGCAATGCTTTTAAAGAGGTTTTTTTTAAGTTGGCACAAGTTCATCATTGGATTTTAAAAGCGGAGATTATTTACAGTAATTACACGTTAACAGGTAAACAAGTTTGAAAAAGAAAGTAAACTTTAGAAGATATTACTAATGCTAGCAAACAAAATTGTTTATGCGGTTACATAAGAGCTAGTAGGCAGTATGGTCACATTTATAAGTTTCTGCAGTAGAGTCAAATATGACGCTAAGTTCTCAGAACTTCCACTTTGTGTAGAAGACAGACAGGAAAAATGAAGCTAGCCAATGGTACTAGTGTTAAGTTTTATTATTATTATTATTATTATTATTATTATTATTATTATTATTATTATTATTATTATTATTATTATTATTATTATTATTATTATTATTATTTAAAGTTATTTTACAAGGCAAGGGTAGGTAATGCACATAGATTGCCTAAAGTTTAATGTATTCAACTCTAGATTCAGTTAGCAAACATTAGCTCAGCTTGATATTATTCAGTTGACTGTACACAAGTACAGTCAAATGTGATTACGGGCAGAGAAATGCGTGGTCTCACATACACAGTGAACGAGTTAAATGGTGTGGCAGTCTTGTTGTGCTCACATCCACTCTTTTCATCCACCTGAGTGCTGTTGTCATTTTGATCTGCAGAGAAAAAATTTACAGTGGTTTTCCTTCCCAGATAACAGTGATAAGGAATGGATTTGCCTAGTTTACTGAATACCATCTCACCTTCACACAGATTCTAATTGTATAGTTTAAGTGCAAGAGTTGTGTGAAATTTTTTTTTTTGCTATAGGTGAGTCTGCAAAATTATAAGGATTTTTTTACTTGTCACTATGCCAAAGCTATAAAAAATTTAAATGTGTACAACAAAAAAGTAAGGAGAGCTAATTTGTACTAATAATTAATTTTTTTGCAGAGAAATGGTTTGGTTTATGCCCAGGCTGATTTTCTTAACCTACCTAGTCATTGCTGCTGTCCGGGAGCACAGTAAAAAAAAGTTGAGTAGCTAAGGATAACTTGCTTGTGCCGTGACTGTTGTCAGGTGACACCACGTGATGTTTGCTCCCGACAGGTGCGGACTACTGCCTGTGCCCGTACTGCAGCAAACCCCTCCATCGAAGCAGTCTGGGGGTGCACGTCCGGGACCAGCACCGTCCATCCGCTGCCGTCTGCTGCAGGATTTGTCACCGCATGTTCCGTACCAAAAACAGCCTCAAGGTGCACCGCTCCATGTACCACAGGCCACGGCCGTAGCTGCCCTCTGTCGTACGCGCGGCTGCGGTGCTGGCAGTCAACAGTCTGTAGCACCAAAAGTTACCTCGACTTAACATGCTTCTTCAACCAGTTGTCCCTCTATATTGTGTTGGCTGGTGATCGGAGGGCATGCAGCGAAGAGGCAAGACAATGAGAGAAGTGCAACCATGGCAAGTAAGGGTGCAGTGTGAGCGAATGGGAGTAGTCCTGGCCTTAGAGCCATAAATCCTGGCATTGGAAACCATGCATAAAGTTAGGCTTTTATCCTAAGTGATCCTAAGTGAGATTGTGGTGATCAGAACTTTGCACAAATTCAGGCTGGGTCCTAAGTGAGGTTGTATTATTTTAAGTTTGACATCTTATGTTCTGGTCTGAGGTACAATTAACCTGCACATATAGAAGGGATCATTTAGCTTTTTGTTATTTATGTAAACATGGTAAATGAAATCTGAATATATACCATTCATTTTTGGAATTTCGGAAATGTATTCGTAAACCTTTAAACATGTAATGTATAAATACGGAACATTCCTGACTGCAGATTGTCAGATAATTTGTAATTTCCCTGTTGCCTCTTGAATTATCCAAAGTTCAGATGCAAGAAGTTGTAGATATACATTTTTTTCAAGCGTAGTTTAATGGTACCCAGCTTAGACATACAGAAAACCATACTGAACAGGTGGGATTTCATAACATGAAAATTTTGAAATACTTCAAAGTGTATATGCAGCTGGGAAAGAAATAAAAAACAGATCATATTATATTATTATCTAAATACAGTAGTACATTTAGCTAAGGAAAAGTAATGGCTTGGAAGTACAGGTATAGTAGAACCCTGTTATAACATTTTTTCAAGGGACCTGTGAAAAAAAAGTGCTATATGCAGAAAAATATTATAAGCAGGAATCAATATTTTTAAACCAATAAATGGATGTTACTCAAAAGTAACTTAAAATGTGATAGTTTATGTACAGTAAATAAGCTTATAATGAGATTAAATGACGTTATAGTTGCTGTGCCATCAGAAACATGATTAATACATATATTGTGTGCTGTGTATAGTAGAGACTTTCCCACTTGTCTTCTTAAATTCATGATCGTCATATTCAGGATCACAGTCTTTAATATCACTGTCATGTACACTTATGATACTTTCTCTGACATTAATTTGTTTTTTACTGTTGTTTTTAGTCTACACCTTAGTTATTTTATCTAAAATAATACAGTTAAGAAAATTTTTTACCAGAGTTGTGGTTAATGTCTGAGAAAAAAGTGATGTTATATGCAGGAAATGAAAATACAAGTGTTGTTGTAAGCAGGCAATGAAAGCATTATATTTTATGGAAAAATGATGGGACCAAAGAAAAGTGATGTTATATGCAGGAAAATGTTATATCCAGAAATGTTATAACATGGTTCTACTGTAGCTGTTTTTTAAGTGTTTTGAGTTCAATGGAATGGTGGAGTCAATTATTGGCCCATCAGTGTTTCAGTTGTTTTGAAATGTTACCTTCCTTGATTTGGTTTATACCATTTTATGCACAGTAACATTACCACATTCCTTTGCTTGTCACTATTAAATGCAAAAAACTTACTAATTTCGGCAAGGAATTATTGACTAACATGTTGTATATTTCCTTTTACTGGTGATTGAGCCTAAAGTAAATACAACCAAAAAAAAAAAATTATTGCATTCTTGATTTGATTTTTGGGGGATATTCTTAATCAGGTTGCACAACCTACAACATAAATATTGCCGCTTTGATCAAGGCTACAAAGGTTCAGAACCCCTTGCAAAATCAGTGTGCAGAAGTTCATATCATGAAGTATATTACTGTATTTCAAAGAAAAAAACTGCACACTTGACATTTTGGTGAATATGCATTTAAAATGGCATTTTTGAACGGTGACAGTAAAGACAGAATAGTAATAATTAAGAAATTTTACTGCAGTATGTTATGCACAGTACTGTCTGACGTTACTTGTACTTTATTTAACATTTCTGGTTTAATGTGCTTTTTATTGACTTGTTTGACTTCCTTAAAACTAAGCCTCTTAATGCTATGACTTGCAGTTATGGCCCAAGCCAAAGTCAGTTGTGTAAGGAAGGGCTACTACAAAATGTATACCTGGCGGGGTCAGAACCTGGATTATCACATGTGGGAATTGTGCTGGACAGTGCCGCTGGTCTGCTGGTTTTCTAGAGGATCTCCCATTTCCCCCACCCCTTCATTCCGGCACTGCTCCGTACTCACCTCATATCACCCCTCACCAGCGCTAAAGACCTAGATTTTAAACGCTGACCAAAATTTCTTATTTACTTACTCAAATATAATGAAATATGATAGGACGCCTACATAGTTGCAACATTTTTTTAGGACTGTTGTTCTGTATTAATAATGACAATACATGGGGATATACCATGTACGGTATTCAAACCGTACACCAGTACAATAGTACACTTAAAGCAAAACGATGGGGAGTCACATTAAGAATGGGGAAGGAGGGGGGTCATAACAATGGAGCTGCTAGACTACCAAAGCAGGAACACACGTACCTTTAAATGCAAACTTTATATTAAGCACATGATTTACAGCGTTTCACAAGTCTGCCAAACAAAGAAAAGCACTCATTAGATCGGACGGAGGGAAAGGAACCTACCCGAGTCGGATTCATTACTTGAATAGTCCAATAGATTACATGCTTACCGTAGTTCCGGCTGGAACGAAGGAGTTGTGCGAGCCTGCCTGAGTCCCGCTGGCGACTGATAGTCCGAAAGGCACAGGCCGCAAAGGAAGGCGAGCGGAGGGGAAGGGGGAGAAGGAGGGGTGCGCGCGCACACGTCAATAGTGGGAGCAGAAGGCAAAGAAGATAGCAGCACACATGGCGGCGGCGGCGGCTAGAACAACAATCCAGTGCGGAGATTTCAAAACTTCCCAGTCTTTGCTCACTCAGGCTACAGCCTATCACAGCAGGGTTCCCACAGACCTGGAAAGTCAGTGAAAGTCAGGGAAAATTAATTTGGTCAGGGAAAGTCAGGGAAACATGTTTTGAAACCCTGTGAGTCAGGGAAAATTACCCTAAGAGAGCAGAAAGTCAGGGAAAATGTTCTGAGTATGATATTAAACTGCTCTCTTCACAACCTGCACTTTTTTCTGTTGTGAAGGCCA